>NEWO01000495.1:128946-166264 GCA_003013225.1 Phalaenopsis aphrodite | reverse complement strand
AGAAGCAGTTTAAATTTTCTACCCTCATTTAAGCGTTATAGAGAATCATTGGGTAAACGTAGGTTTAGTCCCTAAATTCGTGGTCAGACTGGGAGCATACTGGATCTCACTCCAAAGCTCCCACTTCCCTTCCCCTAAAGGCTAACCCTCGCTTTAGTTTTTAAGAACTAAGACCAAATTGGGGATTTTAGTCTGTCATCCTAAAATCTCTAATTCTTCGCCAGTAATGTATAATTCTTTATTTATTTGCACCCAATTCTATGAACGAAACACTTCTTCATGAAATGGAATGTGATTCTCACTTTATTGTAGAACTCATACTCTATTTCCCGGATCATATGTTTCACAACAAATTTTAACATTTCAATTGGCTAAATTGAAATGTAAATTAAGAACAAAATGAAAAAAAAAATCATCACAATTTACTTTTGTATTTTAAAATGGCATATTTAAATAATCTCTTCATTTCACCATATCCCAAAGTAGGGAGAAAGACAAAGAAGACTACTCACAACTCATGAGAATGATACAACAAAATATGAACTACATTAATAAAAGAAAGTTTATATAACAATAATAAACAAACAACCCTAATCTAAAGCTCTTTCTCGAAAAAAATCTTTTGTAGCTTCTTTTGAGTCTCTATCTCTCTTTACAGGACCCTTGATTCTCTCTTAGAAGGTGTAAGGAAGCAAAAAACTCTCACTTCTCTCCTTCTCCAACAAGTCTTAGGGAGAAATAACACTTAAACTCACCAACAAACTTAAAGAATTAACTCACGACTCAACACACTACACAATACACATGATGGAACACTAAGGTAAAAAGATAAGACACTATAGGACTTGTTTTTATGATCAATTTTCTCTCTAAATAGAGCATAATGCCCATTTTTCCAAGAGGTCTATCAAGTAACTCTTCAAAAATTGTCTAGATTCATCGAATCTTCTAGAAATTCTCCCAGAACTGTCATTGGCGCTGTCGGCGCCCACGCTGGCTCCCTCGAAGCTAGTGGCCCGAAATTAATTTGGAGCTCTTTTTAAAATGGCGCTGTCAGTGCCCATATTATTGACATTGGTGCACCCATTATTTTAGACTCCTTCCTTCATGTTGGAGCCATCGGAGTCCATGGTGGGCAGTCAGCGCTGAGTATTTCTCTCCAAAACGCCATTTTGAGTCCAAATTCCAACTTTTTTGCTTCACTTTTACTGCAAGTGCTAAAAGTTATCAACCTGCAATAAAACATGAAAATAACCTTCCATTAAAGAGAAATATCACAAAAATTGAGTATAAAACATCGGTCTGAAATGCATATATTTTTGGTGCTTCAAAGTCCCTCAAACTTAAATGTTACTTGTCCTCAAGTATCTCCTTTACTACATAAAAATATGAATGACGGTAAAGAGTTTATCCTCTAGATTTCCATATTTTGTTCTACTAAGTATCATAACATAACTTAAGAAAAATTGAAAATAACTCAAGTTAATACAAAAGGTGTAAGAATATATAACAGTCAAGTCTAAGATTTCTGATTCTCTACTCTTTCGAGGAAAGTTGCAAATTGTCATATTAAAGCTATTTAGAATATCCATATTAAAAAGAGCTTTATAAAAACTTTACTAGTAAATACTCTACTACATAAATATAAGTTTAGAGAATGTAGTGAAGCCTTCTTTCTTAAGATGATTCAAGAAAAGTCAATTTTTTATTAGGCATCTCCTCAAGCTTCTCCTCACATATTTTTCTTTTCTTTTCTTTCTCTATTTTTTTTCTTAATTTTTTCTTTTATTTTTCTTTTTCATGTGTGGATTACTATATCTAGATAGCCTTTAATAATTTTGAACTTCACTACCCTCTTCTTAAAGTTAAACACTTTCACATTCCTTCACTTTATAAATTCATATTAGCTTTGAAGATATTTTATAAAGTTTCAATCCTTTTTTTACATGAAACTCAAAGATTCTCAATACTTCAAAAATACAAATTTCTTTTCTTAAAATGGAAAAGCATAGTTTTATTCTCTCATATCAAATACCTTAGTCTCTAGAATTAACCTTTATCATTGAAAATTTTTACTTAAGCTCACTATATATTTAGAAACACAAATATAATTATGTAAAGTTAGCCTCTGATACCAAACGTTATGTTAAATTAAAAATTTTTAAAATATAACTAATTGAGAACAAAAAAAATTAAGTTTATTTCCTTAAAAAGGATTTTTTCTACTTCCCAAACTTAAATTTTTAAAAGATTAAGCATGAAAAACTAAAAATATAGGGTGAAAGAAAACATTTAATACAGATAGAAAATACTTACTTGTTGAAGGTTCAAATTTTGAAACTTAACTGTAAAATATTACAGGTGCTTATATGAAAAGCTGCAATACTTAAAACATAAAATAACACATTATATATATATATATATATATATATATATATATATATATATATATATATATAATTTTTTTAGAAAGAGTTAATTGAAAATAAATACAACAAAGTTTTAAAAACAAACAACAGTACTAAAATAAATTTCAATTCAAAAATAGCTCTAAAGACTAGAAATGACAACACAACATTCAATACAAATCAAAGCATCACACTCTACAAACTAAACAATAATAATAATAAAGTGCAACAAACTTTAAACTAAATAAAAGATCAGAACTGAGACTAAGCAGACATCTTCACTCATCCTCTTCATCTTCTTCTTCTTCTTCTTCTTTATCTTCTACATCAATGTTCTACTTCTGATAAGAGATAAAGATAAGGTGACAATGAAATTATGCTGAGTAGTCACCCCTCATGTATATAACCATTGCATCATCATATGTAGCATCGTACTCATACTTGTGTCTTATTAAATCATCATTATGCACATTCCTGGCCACTAAATTTTCAATTCTGCTCTCCATCTTAAGATATCTCTCTGCTGGATCATCATCTGCTCCATAAGTCTTTAGAGAGTAGGGGTACTAGAAGTAGAAGGAATATCCTACTTTTACTTTGTGTTCTCCATCCAACATGAGATTGATAGGTCTTAATATTTTCTGGTCTAATAGATTTAGGAGGCTCAATTCCTTCCTCCTCATTTCTAAAATCAACTCTTGATTGCTCACATAATGTGAAAATCTAGGCAGGGTGTCCTAACCTAATAGTCATCTTACCCATAGCAATAGAATGAATGTTCTTATAGATAATAGAGCCAACATCTATCCTGCTCATCTGTTGGATACAGAAATTTAGGATGGCTTTGTCTTTAGTTACTTCGCTACAGTGATACATAGGTATTATTCTGGTAGATATAAAGTATTGTAAGATTTTGGATACTACATTTAACATAGAATCAAGGAAGTTTCCTATAGCATTGTTCTTCACCTTTCAAGCTCCTCTGTCATTAGTAAAAAATGAAATAACTTCATCCATGGCCTCATTTTTAGTAGAGAATGTGTTGTACTCACAGTGCTATAACTGATAAAATTCATTGATCCTCCTTGAGCTGAATTTAACCATTTTACCATGAATATAGATGTGGTAATCAGAAGTCTCCCTAAAGTTGGTATAAAACTCCCTGACTATGCTAATCACAACCTCGACAATAAAGTATATATATATATATATATATATCTGTCTCTGTGTGTGTGTAATGGGGACCCTCTTTGCTCTGCTAGGGTTTCAAGCTTCATGGCTCCATCAGCTGGCTTCATGGTGACTCTATTAGTGCTGGTTTCATCTTGGTGGTTGCTTTAGGTCTTTATTGGTGATTTGCTTACGTACTCATCCTATGTTTTTTTGGTTTTTTGCCATCTCTGACATTTCTTGTTCAAATTTCTCAGTTTATCTACTTTTTAATTAGATTATGGTTTTCAATTATGACTGGACGCTATCTTCTTTGATGGATCTGGTGGGTTGTTAGCACTATTACCACTTGGTGTGGGTGCCCTTGAATTTCTTATTCTTTTGTCTTGATTTCACGGCTAATGAGCTCACTATAGCTGACCAAAGATTTTTGGGGAAATTCTATTTATTGAGGTGGCTGGTAGAGTGGAGGGTGGCACTACACTTGGGGATAAACGTGTCTTCCCACAGGTTTACCATGATTCCATAGCTAAGAGAGCTAAGTGTAATTTGTTAAGAAAAGGGTGAAAGCATGCAGGCAAACATGCACTGATATTCTCTAGTTTTGATGTGGTTGACCTTTTTGACTATTATAAATTCACTTTAATAAATAAATTTCAATTGGGACAACCTAAGATAAATGTTATTCTTAGAGCTTCTATTGATTTGGTGGGTAGCTCGAAAGTGGGCCTCTTTGATGAGAGGGACATCATGATTTAATTGATTAGTGAGGATGATTATCCATAAATCTTCTCTAAGAAGTTTTTTTTGATTGACAAGAAACCAATGAAAATATTAAAGTTGCACCTAAATTTTGATCTTTCTCAAGAACCACCTATGATTTCTATTTGGTTTCGGCTTCCAGGTTTATAACTTCCCTATTTCACCACGAAGTTCTATTTTCTAGTGGAGCCATCCTTGGAAGACCTACAAAATTGGATATATCTACTATTAATGTGTCAAGATTCCCTGCATCCAGAATTTTTGTTGAAAGAGATATAACTCTCCCTAAAATTGATGAAATATGGCCACGCATTGCTAACAATGGGCATTGAAAACCCATTGTTATGGAACGAAAGCCTTATTATGAATCCAACAGTAGGATGTTTGGACACACCAAAGAAAAATTATATAGACTTCAACCCTCTTTGAGACCATACAGAAGGGATCTAAATGATACAAGTAACTCTAAAATTATAAGGGAGACAGTTAATCAACTAATCTTTCCAACTGGTGGCAAAATAGCTTATTTGATAACAATGTTCCTACCTAAATCTCTTGACGACCTTCAAAATACAAATAGGGTAGAATTGGTGGATGTGCCATCAGTTATTGATGATATACCCCTAAAAGGAAAATATTTTCTTACATAGGACTCCTATTATCTCTTTCCTAAATAATATATCTACAGATAAACATAAATGTTGTCCTAAAAATACCCCCATTGAAATCACTTAATGATGTTGCAATTCTTCTAATGAGCGAGGCTCTAGAGAAGGAGTGGTAGTTTTAAAAAACATAGACAAAACTAAAAGGTATTATATCAGGTTGCCTCAGTGTTGCTAACACAGTTGGGGATTAGCAAAGTGCCCAGCCTTTTGCACCTCAAGAAGGACCCAATCTTGAAGAGAAATTAACTTACAAAGCTAGAAAGATACTAGATTATAATTGGATTTCCATAAATGCAAAAAAGAAGAAAAAAGGCACTATTAAACTAAAGAAATTACAAGGTGATGCTTGGTGTCAAGATGGGTCTTCCTCAACCAGGTGCTAGATAACCTTTGAGGACTAGGCGAAAAGGAAAGTTAAGTCATCATGATTAATCTGCTATGGTGGAATGTTACATAAATTTCTCATTCTAGTTCCCTTAATAGGCTCCTTCATTTAGTCAAGATGTATAGTTTTGGTGTTTTTCATTATTAGAACCTATGATCACTAAAATCTCTCTTAAAATATCACAAAAGTTTCATGGATTTTACCAGTTTGCCAATATTAATAAAAAAAACTAGATTCCTTTCATAAAAGAAATTGCCTGGCTTATTTTTCTTGAAAATCCTCAATTTATTCATTTTCATCTTAGCATGGATGGATTTCAAGCATTTGCATCCATAGTGTAAGCTATTCAACTCAATAGCCCCAAGAATAATAATTAGTTCTTGGGAGGAGATTTAAATTGTATTGCCACCCCTTCCGAAAATAAAAGGTGGTAGACCCCCTTAATTTTTCTAGAGTCACTAAATTCAATGACTTCACATACGATGTTGGTTATCATGATCTAGTCAACAAATTTACCTAAAGATGAGACATACTGTGGGAGAGGCTTGATAGATTCTCTGCTAACAGTATTTGAATGAATAATTTCATTTATACTATTATCAGTCATCTTTCTATAGCAGTTCTAACCACAGACCAATTTTGATCTCTATTGCTAACTCATTTTAGAATGCTAACTCAACTTGTAGATTTCAAAAAGTGTGGGAAACACACTTTGATTTTCTTAAGGAGGTGACTCGGGCCTGGAATCACAAAGTGACTGATAATCCTTGGATTAAACTTTGGGGGCTGCAAAAAAATCTCAGTGCTCACTTAAAGAAGTGGAATTGACAGCACTTTGGTGATGTCTCTTATACAGTGGAACAAGCTGAAACTCAAGTTAGAAGGTTGTAATAAGAATTTAAAGAGTGGTTGGCCTCTGAAAGATCTTTAATAGTTGTTAATGAATCTTTATTGCATGTCATCACATGAGAAGAAATATTTCTAAAATAGAAAGCTGCTAATTCCAGATTTGCTGTGAGTGACAGAAACACTAAATATTATCATTCTTGCATGAATTACAGAGAGACATGTAATGCTAAAAGTATAATCCAAAATTCTTCTGAGGATTAGCTTTTTAGGGCTCAAGATATAGTTGATGATGTTGTCAAGTATTTTCAAACTCTTCTAACTCAACTCAATGAAAATATAACTCAAATCAATTCTTCCTTGTTTAGCCAAGATAAGAACTATGTCAAACAACTGAAGCTAACTCACATTCCTCAAGAGGAGGAAATCTGGCTGACACTTAACTCTATTGATAGTAATAGAGCAGGGAGTCCTGATGGGTACTCCTCATAATTTTATAAGAAAGCTCTGGCCATTATTAAACATGATGTCATTTTGGCTATACAGAGTTTCTTCAGGGCCATTGATCCTCCAATGTATTTTTGTGTTGCCACTTTATTTCTCATTCCTAAAGAAAAAACCAAAATGATGTTGGACAACTTCAGAGCCATTTGTTTGACTAATGTTATCACTAAGGTCATTAGTAAAATCTTGGTGATCAAACTTCAACCCCACCTTCCCCATCTCATCTCTGAGAATTAATGAACATTTATTAAAGTTAGAAACATGGATGATAAAGTTCTTTTTGCTTAAGAGTTACTTCAAAATTTGGGAAGCATTATTTATCAATTGGATTTGGAGAAGGCTTATGACTCTATTAGATGGGACTTCATAGCTGAGGTATTGAGGGAAAGGGACTCCTTTACTGACATTATCAATCTTATTATGAGGTGGCTTGCTACTAATTAAAACTTAGAGTTAAGCAATGCCCAATCATAGGGGTTCTTTAAAGCTACTTGAGGTATAAATTAAGGTGACCTGATCCTGAAAATATAAATGTGTAAAGTTAATAAAGTTGACTCGGCTTTGTAATGGTGTCAAAACTTGATTTGTTATTGATGAATAAGAATTTGAAGCAGTTAATGTTGGGATTCTACACAAGTATACATATCGTCATCAAGTAATACAAGACTTTCTTATTAAGCCCCAAATATAAATCCCACGATGAAGGTGTAAACTCATAATGGAAATTGAAATCAGTAATATCACAATGATAAAGAAAAAACTACTACACTAATTTCAAATGTTTTTGGTGCTATCAGAACTAAATTGCCAACAACTATTGAAACTAGAAAGCTAAGCTAAGCAGTTACTACTAAACTACCTTTATATTTTTGTGACAAAGTTATCAAATATGAGAAAGCATGTTTCCTACTACAATGAGTTTTTGGTAAAATGAGAGAGGTGGATGGTTTGAATTTGTATTGTGTCAAATAGAAGCAGTTTAAATTTTCTACCCTCATTTAAGCGTTATAGAGAATCATTGGGTAAACGTAGGTTTAGTCCCTAAATTCGTGGTCAGACTGGGAGGATACTGGATCTCACTCCAAAGCTCCCACTTCCCTTCCCCTGAAGGCTAACCCTCGCCTTAGTTTTTAAGAACTAAGACCAAATTGGGGATTTTAGTCTGTCATCCTAAATCTCTAATTCTTTGCCCAGTAATGTATAATTCACTATTTATTGGCACCCAATTCTATGAACGAAACACTTCTTCATGGAATGGAATGTGATTCTCATTTTGTTGTAGAACTCATACTCTATTTCCTGGATCGTATGTTTCACAACAAATTTTAACATTTCAATTAGCTAGATTGAAATGTAAATCAAGAACAATTTGAAAAAAAATCATCATAATTTATTTTTATATTTTAAAATGGCACATTTAAATTATCTCTTCATTTCACCATATCTCAAAGTAGGGAGAAAGACAAAGAAGACTACTCAAAACTCATGAGGAAGATACAATAAAATATGAATTATATTAATAAAAGAAAGTTTATATAACAATAATAAATAGACAACCTTAATCTAAAACTCTTTTACAAAGAAAATCCCTTGAAGCTTCTATTGAGTCTCTATCTCTCTTTAAAGGACCCTTGATTCTCTCTTAGAAGGTGTAAGGAAGAAGAAACCTCTCACTTCTCTCCCTCTCCAACAAGTCTTAGAGGAGAAATCACACTTAGACTCACCAACAAACTCAAAGAATTAACTCAAGACTCAACACACTGCACAATACACATGATGGAACACTAGGGTAAAATGATAAGACACTAAGGGACTTGTTTTTATGATCATTTTTCTCTATAAATAGAGCATAATGCCGATTTTTCCAAGAGATATGTCAAGTAACTCTTCAAAAAGTGTCTAGATTCATCAAATCTTCTAGAAATTCTCCCAGATATGTCATTGGTGCTGTCAGCGCCCACGCTGGCACCCTCGTTGCTAGTGGCCCGAATTTAATTTGGAGCTCTTTATAAAATGGCGCTGCCGGTGCCCATATTACTGAAATTGGTGCCTCGACTATTCATGACTCCTTCCTTCATGTTAGAGCCATCGGAGTCAATTGTGGGCAGTCAGCGTTGAGTATTTCTCTCCATAACGCCATTTAGAGTCCAAATTCGATCTTTTTTGCTTCATTTTTGCTCCAAGTGCTAAAAGTTATCAATCTGCAATAAAACATGAAAATAACCTTCCATTAAAGATAAATATCACCAAAATTAAGTATGAAACATCGGTCTGAAAATGCATATATTTTTGGTGCTTCAAAGTCCCCCATACTTAAATGTTACTTGTTCTCAAGTATATCCTTTACTACATAAAAAATATGACTGATGGTAAAGAGTTTAAATTCTAGATTTTGATGTTTTGTTCTACTAAGTATCATAACATAACTTAAGAAAAATTTAAAATAACTCAAGTTAATACTAAAGGTGTAAGAATATATAACAGTCAAGTCTAAGATTTCTAATACTCTACTCTTTCAAAGAAAATTGCAAATTGTCATATTAAAACTATTTAGAATATCCATATGAAAAAGAGCTTTATGAAAATGTTACTAGTAAATATGCTAATACATAAATATAAGTTTAGAGAATGTAGTGAAGCCTTCATCCTAAGATGATTGTTGACCTCAATTTTGGTTGAGGTTTAGTTTTTTTTTGTCTTCAGTAGCCTAGGGTCTGGCCATAGGACTTTCCTGTTGAATATTCCTAGAAAACTAGACATGGAACCCTCACCATTAGAAATTCTACACTCTTCTCCACTCAACTTGAAGTTCCACATATTGCTCTCAACCTCTGGCACTTAGTAGGTGGGGTCACTGTGAGGAAAACTCAAGATGAGTCATCCTTAGGATTGTTAGACCTTAAGGTTAACCTTAGGTGTTGGTCTGGAGCTAATGAACTCACTAAACTCACTACACTTATCCACACCCACATTCACTCACAACCTTGAACTCAAATTTCTTGCCTAGATCCCTTGATCTTTTGGGATACTCATGTAGATGGTCCCCTAAACCTACTAGCCCTATGGCTATTATTTAGCTAAGACCACTAGCTTGAGGACCCAAAATGGGGTTTTTTCCATGGATTATTAGTGATGATTGGTACCTCAGCTCTACCAAAATACCCATCTTGGCCTTTTACCCCTAAAACACCCCCAAATTACCAAAATACCCCTCCATAGCTCAAAATCTCAAGAATTCCAAAAGTTCCCTAAAAATCCCAATAAATCCCAAATATTCCCAATTTTATTTCTCTCAACTACCACATGACCCAATTTGGCTAATTTGACCATCTTTAACTAAAACCCCCAAAATTGCCTTTTAAGGGCCCAAATTCCCCAAATCCAACTCAAATGTCCATCAATTTGATCTCAATTGAGCCCAATTCCAATCCTAAACTCAAATTCACTTTTGATATGAAAAAAAAACCAAATCCAAGCTCAATTGGTCCATGATTTGAGCCCAATTTTGATTTGAGCCAAAACCCCAATCTTGACCATATGACCTAATCTCACCAAATTGAACTCATAGCCTAGTCAATTGGCCTCAATTAATGTATTGAAATATTTATAACATTCCTATACATCAAAATCAACCATAAATTGGCCTTGGTGAAGTCTCAAATCTATTTGATTTTGGTTTAAAAAAAATTCCCAAATTTAGCCTCAAATTAGCTAAGTCCCCAAATTTCTGCCAATTGATTGCGTTGACCTCCAAATTGGCATTGAATTCATGTTGTAAACTCTTCATAAGGTCCCTATTAAACATTTAAAAGAATGATTTTGGACTTAACCCAAGGCTAACCCAACCTAGACCCAAGCCTAGCCCAACATGACCAAATTGATTAAAGTTCAAAATTCTCTCAAATTGACCCTCCAATTGGACTCAATCCCACTTCCATCCTTCACCAAAGTTGTTCCTTATGATCATCTACACAAAATGCAACAATCAATTGGGCCAATTGACATGGCTAGCCTAACCCAAACCCAAGTTTTGGTCATTTGCACCCACTTGGACCCATGCACTAATTGTGACCTAACCACCCAAAAGCCACCAAATTAAACTCCACCACAGCCATAAGTTTGACTTAGTGACCAGTCTAAATACCATGAAATCACCCAAATCAAGTCCTCGACTAAAGTTCCCCCAAAGTTAAGGGATCTTTTTTCCAAAAATGCACATGCTTAAGATATCTTTGCCAAATCAAAGCACATTTGCATTAAATTATTCTGATGGATTCCTCTGGGTTCCCTGATCCCCTAGCCACCTCCCCCTGGCCGGCCGGCCAGCCTAGTGGCCAGAAAAGCCCAAAACTGAGAGCCCCTCCAATGGCAAGTCACACAAATCAAACCTAGAGGCCAGCTCATTCAAATTAAACTATGAAGCTCCTCTGCCCTCCACCTAAGCACCACAATGCACCCTGAGAGCCACCTCGTGACCATTTTTATAAGAACTCTCCTCCCACGGCCATATGAGGTGTGCTGAAATTTTCTTAGAGAGGCCTCTCCAAACTTCACATAGAGCTTTCCTAAGACCCCCTCAGTGCATTCCAACCATTTTCCTTCACCCATTCCCATTGTCGGAGCTAAATTTATAGCTTGAAACCTTGCCGGAAACCAGGATAGAACCCAATACACCTCCACAGTCCATCAAACACAATTTTACTTAACCCACACCTTTGCAACAGTGAAAAAAGCTAAAGCCCCATCAAATCCCCCTTCCACAGAGCCTCTACCATAGCTCTAGACCAACACGTAAAATCGAGTTTGGTCGAATTCATACCTAGGCCTTACACCATAACCAGGGACTCAATCCCTAGCCTCCTTGGACCACAAAGAATGTGCCCAGCACCTCTGATTGAAGTCTCCCTTCACAGAGCAAAGGTATAAAACTTTTCCTCCTCCCGAGCTTACTTTGATTCTTCATTTACTTAAGCTTGATTTCATGGCACCTTAACTGTATGGATGTGTTCGTCTCACTTAGGCGAGTCCATAGGATCAAACCCAAAGTGATTTGGTTGAGTCTAGGCCGAGATCTTAGGGTTTTAGTGTGGGCGGGCATGGGATCATTCTATCGGGGACGATGACGGGGAGTCGTTCGATCAAGCGTGTATCAAATAAACGGGGGAGATTGAGCCGGACAGCGGTTCGAGACATAAACTGCGGGCCGAGTAAGCAGCTACGTGGACGGCGGCGACCAACTAGAGTGCGCCACATATGCCTTCGGAGCTGCCTAGAATCTAGCCAACACGCGCTGTTTAAGTAGATAAATAGGGCTTTTCCTATTTATTTAAATACCCTTAACTTAGAAAATTCATAACTTTGTGTAGAAAAATCACAAAAAGTAATATAAAAATACCCACTTGCTCAGTGAACAAAGGAAAACAATGTGGAACAAATTTCATGTCTATTTGATGCATATTTTATTTTTATTTAATTAAACACTGTTTGGGATTATTTGATTCTCCATGAATAATGATACTTCACCTTGGCTTGGAATTTTAGCATGTTGTAGCCTCTATCAGGGTAAGTACTCTAATTTTTCCAAAGTCAGAGGAGGTTCCTATACGCAAACCCATATTTTTGAAGTTATTTCCCATTATTTCTTTAAGATGGTCATGAAAATTAGCATATTGATTATAAAATCCTAAGAAAATTTTGGAAGGTCCACCATGACTAGAGAAACTTTTGTAAATAATTTCATGGGTCAAGTTATTTAAAATGTCCTTAAATTTTACAAATACTTAATCACTAAGATAATTAATTTTTAACAAAATTTAAACATTTAAATGACTTGAATTTTTATCTTCATTGTGATTTATGATCTAGAGAACTCATCATAAAAATTTTAAAATATTTTGAGTTCATTTGACACCTTAAGTTGATTTTTAAAGATAATACCACTTTTAACACTTAAATGATTTTTAAAAATCAAAATATAACTCAAAAAATTATGAAACTTAGTTTTTGGAGTTCTCTCTGATCTGGGATATTTTTTAAAAATAAAATGATATTTAAAATAAAAACTTGATTTTTAGCCTATTCATAGTCTGCAGCAAACCAGTTATTTGGACACATTATAGACAACTGTTTCGTCTTTAAAGACTGGCTCGAGAAGAACCTCAAGGAAGATATCATAACAATCCTAAAGGAATATTTGAGAGAACCTGAAAAAGGTTCCATAAACATGATTTCAGCTGAGTCAATCTCCCCAATTGATCCATATGTCGGAACAGATGGATGGAGTACAACTTGGGATGAACTCAAGAGGGTCCTCAATCGAATACAGGATTCATTGAAACAAGCTTCTATGAATACCAAAGAAGGATGGAATGAGGTATGGAGCAGATCATCCAAGAAGATACTGAACAAGCTACAGTCTGCATAAAAACAAGCCTCCATTCATAGTCTGCAACATACCGAGCCTGAGATGAAGATTTTGCCAGAAAATATGTCATCGTCAAGGATAAAGAACAACAAGAAGAAAAGGATCACTGCTAAGATTGATAGCACGGGGGGTAGGATAGGGGCTTCTTCTACTAGATTGGTTGTCTTGGATTTGGGGAAGAAAATCTTGGAGCCCTTGACTTTGTATGATTATCTTTTTGTCCCTCCGAAGTCTTATGAATATAATTATTGTGATTTCGGGATACGTTCTGACTATTTATAGTAATAACGTGACTAATTATGACCAAGCTGGTTGTGATCTCGATCCCCAAAATGATCCTCAAATCGTACTTGAGTCTGATGACGTTGTCATGGCCAAAGAAGAACTCAATGATTTCGCTTACGACAATACCTATAATGAAGAACCAAATCTCGAGCGTCATGGTGCACCATTTACCGTCAACTTAGACCTCTCCGAGGAAGAGGAAAAGATGCCGGAAGATTCAACAATGCTATCTCAAGAAAAAGAGATCACAGAAGTCAACTTAAGGAGCGGAAAAGTGTTATCACCAAGAACAGCTCCAACAAACAAAGGAAAACATATAATGACTCGAGAAGAGATACCCCCACCTCTGCTAGTGGAAGAACCACATAATAGAGACAAAATCAAAGGATCATACAAAGTAGACTACAATATGCTAGCTAATCTTAGGAAGTTGCCTCCCCGACTAAGCATCTACGACGCTCTGATCTTGTCAAAGGAGATGAGAGGATCTCTTGTTACAGCTTTGCTAGATCCAAAAATTTGCTTAGCTCAGTTTGCTAGCACATCCTTAGATGAAGTTTGCTCATTGAGAGAATAATCAGGGATAACCTTCACAGATGAAGACTTGCTGCTCAGTACCACTGACCATAGATGTCCGCTCTACATCTCAGTCAACATTGGCACATTTGTGTTATCAAGAGTTTTAGTGGATCCTGGAGCATCTATTAACTTGATGAGTCTATGGACTTTAGCATATTTGGACTTCGACGTTCAGGAGCTCATCCCCGATAAGATGATATTAAGAGGATTCAACCAAAAGGGAGAAAGAGTCTTTGGATCAATTTTATTACTTATGAAGGTCAGAGAACTTGTAACAACCGTTAAATTTAATATCATCGACAACGAACCTCTTTTAACGCTCTATTGGGTCGACCATGGATTCATGGGCACAATATGGTTCCATCATCTCTGCACCAGTGCATCAAATACCACAAAGATGGTCAAGAGAATTGCATCAAAGGTGACCTACAACCATTTTCAGTGCATGAAGTTAATATCCATGAAGATGTTGTCTACTACACGCCTCCAAAGAAGAATGTCTTCTCGCGTGAAATTTTGACAAACAAGGATAAAGATTCAGAAGTATCACAAAAAGAAGGCCATACAACTCCGCTTCAACAATCTTTTACCACTCCCTTACAACGAGTTGCTGGAGGTTCTTCTAGTTCACACACCCGAGATCGAGGCCGGGGACGTGGATTGGGAAAAGTTCAATTTAATTGTTGAACGGACTAGGCCAACTATAAACATTGGTAATGAAGACAGTTCTGAAGATGAGATATTGATGACAAAGCAGAAGAAGCCTCAGTACGAGATATCTCTAGAAGATACAAAGATGAATGAATATGAAATAATGTATGATCGGGTAAACCACTATGTGGATATTATGACCCTCACTCCGATTCTCCATCAAAAGGTTGAGAGTTTAGAGACCAAGGAAGTCCGTAGTGTTGGTTCAAAGCTGATAAAAATTTTACCGTGCTTCTACCTCAACTGAGATTGGAAAACATGTAAATTTGGATGTTGATTCTAATGAATTAATGGAATTACATTTTCGTTACTTCTTGCCTTGTGTTCAAAAGTTAATTCAACAGGGACATTTACTAAAACAAATGCCAAAAGATAAATTTTAACTTTTTGAAAATATGTGGAATACTAAAAGACCAACTCCCAATTCAAAAGAAGGTCTCAGATTTGGTACAGTTGGACCAGTCGATGATTCTAAATTTTGCATGGTTGTTACTAGTGAGTCAGAAGAGGATTGTCTCGATATAGAGGATGACTCTACTGATCATCCAATAGAAGATGCTCCGCCAGAATTTGAGGAAGAAATTAAATCCACCGTGGATGAATTGAAAGAGATTAACCTCGAGACTGAAGAACGACCCCGACCTACATTTATAAGTTCTCTACTTGATGACGAAGAATCTATAGAATTGGTCAAACTATTAATAGAATTCAAAGATTGCTTCGCATGGAGCTACAACGAAATGTCAGGATTGTCAGCAGAGGTTGCAATCCATAAACTTGGGGTGGACATGAATGTAACCCCAGTAAAATAAGCTCCAACGAGAATGCGCCTTGAGATAGAACAACAAGTCATCACCAAGGTAAAGAAATTGATAGACGCCAACTTTGCTAAAGAGGAGCAGTACCCCGTGTGGTTAGCCATTGTCGTACCTGTTAAAGAGGAGCAGTACCCCGCGTTGGACAGATCCGCGTTTGTCTTGACTTCAGAGATTTGAACAAAGCATGTCCAAAAGACGAATTTCCACTAAATATACCAGAAATGATGGTGGATATCGCTTCGACACATGAAATTTTCTCCTTCATGGACGGATCGTCGGGATTCAACCAAATCAAGATGGCTCCTGAGCATGCAGCACTTATAGCTTTCAGAACACCGATTGGAATCTTTTCCTACATAGTGATGTCGTTCGGCCTAAAGAACGCCGGAGCAACATATCAGTGTGCAATGATGAAGATTTTTGACGACCTCATTCACAATTAAGTAGAATGTTACGTGGATGATCTGGTCATCAAAAGTAAACGGAAAATAGACCATTTTTACGATTTGAGGATAGTGTTTGAACAATTACAACGATATGACCTTAAAATGAATCCCTTAAAGTGCGCCTTTGGTGTCACCTTCGAGAAATTTCTAGGATTCGTTGTCCAGATAAGATTAAAGCTATCTTGGAAATGCCTCCCCTTAAAACCTTGAAATAGCTACGTTCCTTCCAGGGGAAGTTGGCATATCTGAGACGCTTTATTTCTAATCTATCAGGTAGGTGTGAGCCTTTCTCGACATTAATAAAAAAGGATGCCAAATTTATTTGGGAAGAGAAATGCGAGCGGGCTTTTGAGGACGTTAAACAATATTTAATGACACCTCCTATTGGGGCACAAAGATAATAGGTTTGATAGACCCTCCATCTTCTAAAGGACACATGTTCATACTTGCTGCTACAGATTATTTCTCCAAATGGGCAGAGGCAGTATCGTGACGTGAGGTTACGTCACAGCACGTCCTTCAATTTTTCAAAGGCTAAATCGTCTACCATTTTGGAGTACCATGAAGAATAATCTGTGACAATGCGACAGCTTTTAAAAGTACGAAGATCAACAATTTCATCAGAAGACATGGGAAAAATTGAAGATACTCTACAATTTACTATCCCAGAGCAAATGGTCTGGCTGAAGCTTTCAACAAATTCTGAAGGTTTATACATAACAAACTCTGAAGAAAACGCTGGATGAAAATAAAAGGGATTGACATAACAAACTCTTAGAAGCCTTGTGGGCCTACTAGACGACTTTCAGGACTCCCACTCTGTGTACAACTTATATGCTCGTGTACGGGATAGAGGTCGTGCTGCAACTAGAAATCCAGACACCATCTCTTATAGTCGCCATTGTCAACCAATTCACAACAAAAGAAAGCGTAAAACTCAGACTTGAAGAACTAGAAAGTCTCGAGGGAAAATGATTGGAAGCACATCAACATTTGGAGCTCAACCAGGCAAAGATGGTACAAGCCCATGACAAATTGGTCTGCCCAAGGACATTCAAAATTGGTGACCTCATACACGTGCTCAAAAGACATATTCTTGTTTGCCAGAAAATAAGTGGATAATTCAAGCCAACTTGGGAGGGACCATTGTCATTGAGAAGGTTTATACAGGAGTAGCCTACCAGTTAGTGGATTTCTGGGCGAAAGACCTATGTTACCGGTAAATGGATGATACTTGAAAACCTATTACGCAGCCTGATGTCGCCTGCCTCTGCTTGCCTCCACTTGCTTTGAAACTTTGATTGTTTTAGGGTTATCTATATGACCATATGTCTATGACCAGCTTTAAGTTTTGTATTTAACCTAAATATAATGGAAATTTTGAGAAGATTTTTGAACTTCACACGTTCTCTTTTCTACCTTTGAATTTAAATATTCCATTAAATTAAACAAAACTCACACATAAAATGAGTAATCCTTTTCACCAAAACAAACTAAAACTTACTTTAATGGATACTCTGTTTTGTTCTTGTTCATGCCAAACTTCGGCCCACTAACGTTTCTTTCTGTCGTATGCAGAAAAATGTCAGGACAGAGGCTGATCTTTGCCTTCCAAGAAGGCTGGAACCTCACACTGAAAGAAGAGATGCTACCACAAGGAGGTGTCATAGATTTCAACATGGATTTCAACCAGATTGATATGGACTACGAGGGACCTCTAATGGACGTAGTCAGCAATGAAGAAAAGGAGGGACTGCCTTCACTGTTGAAGGTGACTGCTCAGTCCTACATTTTTTATTCATTGAATTTGAGGTCGGTCCTTACATTCTGACACTTTCTTTTGAGAGTTGACCTACATTTCAATTCACATTTCTGAATCTGTCCTACATTTCTGATTCATTGCATTTGAGGTTGGTTCTTACATTCCGACACTTTCTTTTGAGAAGTGACCTACATTTCAATTCTCATTTCTGTATCAGTCCTACATTTCTGATTCATTACATTGAAGGTCGGTCCTTACATTCCGACACTTTCTTTTGAGAATTGACCTACATTTCAATTCTCATTTTCAAATCAGTCATACATTTCTGATTCACTACGTTTGAGGTCAGTCCTTACATTCCGATACTTTCTTTTGAGAATTGACCTACATTTCAATTCTCAAATTTGGATAAGTCCTACATTTTTTATTCATTACATTCGAGGTCGGTCCTTACATTCCTACACTTTCTTTTAAGAATTGACCTACGT
The DNA here is from genome assembly GCA_003013225.1 of Phalaenopsis aphrodite. Lineage (NCBI taxonomy): Eukaryota > Viridiplantae > Streptophyta > Magnoliopsida > Asparagales > Orchidaceae > Phalaenopsis > Phalaenopsis aphrodite. The sequence continues at coordinate 148,008 of NEWO01000495.1, read as the reverse complement.
TTCAATTCTCATTTTTGGATTAGTCCTACAGTGCTGATTCATTACATTTGAGGTCAGTCCTTACATTCCGACGCTTTCATTTGAGAATTGACCTACATTTCAATTCTCATTTTTGGATCAGTCCTACATTTATGATTCATTACATTTTAGGTCGGTCCTTACACTCTGACTCTCTCTCTCTCTCTCTCTCTCTCTCTCTCTCTCTCTTTGAGTTTATATTTGAAGTTCAATTCCCACCTCGGGGTCAACACTTACATTCTGACTCCCACCCTTTAGAAATTTTTGAAATTTCATAACTCAAAATCCACTATCGGAACCCCAGCAAAACTCCCTACTTCTCGACTTGATTAAGCACACACCTGCTAATTCCCTGGCAGAAATAAATCACACACACAACTCTACACACTCTTTCAGGTCTATTGACTTAGGAGTTTATATTGGTTTTTGTTGATCTCGTCGGTCATCGCCAATACGCGTTGTGTGCTTTCCCAGCACACCACACTTATTGGGGGTCCATTTGTTGACCTCAATTTTGGTTGAGGTTTAGTTTTTTTTCCTCTTTAGTAGCTTAGGGTCTAGCCACAGGACTTTTACTGTTGACTATTCCTAGAAAACTAGACATGGAACCCTCACCATCTTCTTCACTCAACTTGAAGTTCCACATATTGCTCTCGACCTCTAGTACTTAGTAGGTGGGGTCACTGTGGGGGAAACTCAAGATGAGTCACCCTTAGGACTGCTGGACATTAAGGTTGACCTTAGGTTTTGGTCTGGAGCTAAAGCACGCACTACACTCACTACAGTTATTTACACCCACATTCACTCACAACCCTGAACTCAAATTTCTAGCTTAGATCCCTTGATCTTTTGGGATACTCATGTAGGTGGTCCCCTAAACCTACTAGCCCTAGGGCTATTGTTTAGCTAAGATCACTATGTAGAGGACCCAAAATGGGGTTTCCATTGGTCCATGGCTTATTGTTAATGATTGGTATCTCAACTCTACCAAAATACCCATCTTGGCCCTTTACCCCTAAAACACCCCCAAATTACCAAAATACCACTCCATAGCTCAAAATCCCAAGAATTCCAAAAATTCACAAAAAATCCCAATAAATCTCAAATATTCTCAATTTTATTTCTCTCAACTAACATATGACCCAATTTGGCTAATTTGACCCTTTTTAACCAAAACCCCCAAATTTGCCATTTAAGGGGCCTAAATTCCCCAAATCCAACTCAAATGTCCTTCAATTTGATCTCAATTGAGCCCAATTCCAATCCTAAACTCAAATTCACTTTTGATATGACCAAACTAAACCAAATCCAAGCTCAATTGGTCCATGATTTGTGCCTAATTTTGATTTTAGTCAAAACCCTAATTTTGACCATATGACCTAATCTCACCATATTGAACTCATAGCCTAGTCAATTGGCCTAAATTAATGTTTCAAAATCTTTATAAAATTCTTGTACATCAAAATCAACCATAAATTTGCCTTGGTGAAGTCTCAAATCTTTTTGATTTTGGCTTAAATCCAAAATTCTCAAATTTAGCCCTAAATTGGCTAAGTCGCCAAATTTCACCCAATTGATTACATTAACCACCAAACTGGCATCCAATTCATGCTATAAACTCTTCATGAGGTCCCTATTTACCATTTAAAACAATCAATTTGGACTTAGCCCAAGCTTAACCCAAACCCAAGCCTAGCCCAACATGACCAAATTGATTAAAGTTCAAAATTCCCTTAAATTAACCCTCCAATTGGACTCAAAACCACTTCCATCCTTCACCAAAGTTGTTCCTTATGATCATCTACACAAAATTCAATAATAAATTGGGCCAATTGACATGTCTAGCCTAACCCAAACCCAAGTTTTGGTCATTTTCACCCACTTGGACCCATGCACTAAATGTGACCTAACCACCCTAAAGCCACCAAATAAACTCCACCACAGCCATTAGTTGGACTTAGTGACCAGTCCAAAAACCATGAAATCACCCAAATCAAGCCATGGACCAAAGGTCTCCCAAATTAAGGGATCTTATTTCCAAAAATGCACATGCTTAAGGTATCTTTGTCAAATCAAAGCACATTTGCATTAAATTGTTGTGATGGATTCCTCTGGGTTCCCTGAGCTCTTAGCCACCTCCCTCTGGCCGGCCGAAAATCCTAGTGGCTAGAAAAGGCCAAAAATGAGAGCCACTCCCATGGCACCTCACTCAAATTAAACCTAGAGGCTAGCTCATCCAAATCAAACTATGAAGCTCCTCTGATTGAAGCCTCCCTTCTCAGAGCAAAGGTATAAAACTTCTCCTCCTCTCGAGCTTATTTTGATTCTCCATTTACTTAAACTTGATTTAATGGCACCTTAACTGTATGGATGTGTTCGTCTCACTTAGACGAGTCCATCAGATCAAACCCGAAGTGATTTGATTGAGTTTAGGCTGAGATCTTAGGGTTTTAGTGTGGACGGGCACGGGATCATTCTATCGGGGATGATGACGGGGAGTCGTTCGATCAAGCATGTATCAAATGAATTGGGGAGATTGAGACAGCGCTTTGGGACATAAACCGCGGGTCGTGTCAGCAGCTACGTGGACGATGACGTCCAACCAGAGCGCGCCACGCATGTCTCCGGAGCTGCCTAGGATCTAGTCAGCACGCACTGTTTAGATAGATAAATAGGCCTTTTCCTATTTATTTAAATACCCTTAACTTAGAAAATTCATAACTTTGTGTAGAAAAACCACAAAAATAAATTAAAAATACCCACTTGCTCAGTGAACAAAAGAAAACAATGTGGAAAAATTTCAAGGCCATTTGATGCATATTTTATTTTTAATTAATTAAAAACTATTTGGGATCATTTGTTTCTCCATGCATAATGACACATCACCTTGGCTTGGGATTTTAGCATGTTGTAGCCTCTGTCAAGAGAGGTTTTCTCTAATTTTTCCAAAGTCAGAGGAGGTTCCTATACACAGACCCATATTTTTCATGTTATTTCACATTATTTCTTTAAAATAATCATAGAAATTAGCATATTGATTATAAAATCCTAAGAAAATTTTGGAAGGTCCACCATGACTAGAGAAACCTTTGCAATTAATTTCATGGGTCAAGTCATTTAAAATGTCCTTAAATTTTACAAATACTAAATCACTAAGATAATTAATTTTGAAAAAATTTAAACATTTAAATGACTTGATTTTTTATCTCCACTGTGATTGATGATACAGAGAACTCATCATAAAAATTTCAAAATATTTAGAGTTCATTTGATACCTTAAGTTGATTTTTAAAGATAAATACCACTTTTAACACTTAAATGGTTTTTAAAAATCAAAATATAACTCAAAAAATTATGAAACTCAGTTTTTTCAGTTCTCTATGATCAGGGGTATTTTCTAAAAATAAAATGATATTTAAAATAAAAACTTGATTTTTAGCTTATTCTAAATATTTAAATAATTAAAAATTCATAAAAATCACAAAAATAATAAAACACATGGAAATGTTCTAAATTGCTTCCTAATCACTTAGGAACAATTAGAATATTTTTCCTCATTCTCTAAAATAATTCCAATAAATCAAGGAAAAATAAAAAAAAATATAAAATTTGCTCCTTTGAGTTCTCTGACCTTAAGGAGATTTTTAAAAAATACAAAACCTAATTTTCACCATTTAAAATATTTTATTTTTACTAAATAGCCCAGATATTAAAATAATTCTAATAAATCATAGATAATTCAAAAAATTATGAAATTTGATCCAAATGCTTCTCTGGTCTAGGTCTACCTCCAGCAAACATTTCAAGTGATTATAATTTACCTTGGTCAAGTTAGGAATTTTCTTTGAAAAATCCTATTTTTGCATTAAAATAATTATATAAATTAAATTAAATTCTGAAAAATCATACTTTCTCCTTTGATGTCTTAATTGACCCATGAATGAGGTAGGATAAAAATTTCAAAGTCATTTAAATTGAATTTGACAAATTATGAAGTATTAGAGCCCTAGGGGCAAATGTGTAATTTTGGAAATCTTGCCTTAATTAACATTTAGGCTTAAGTCAAGGAAGGGAATGGGTAACCTCTGATCTTAATCAATTTATTTGATTCTTGAAACACAAAGGGGTTAATTGGTAGAAACCAATTGCACTTTCTTAATTAAGATTAATAAATTTCTAAATTATTAAAATTTGGAAATTTATTAAAATTTAATGATCCTGGACTTAGGGGTATGACTTTTGAAGTTAATAATTAATTAATTTAATACCTCTATCTTGATTTTCAAATAAAAATCCAAATCATGGATCATGACCACTTAAAGCTTAACCTTTTTTAAAACTCATTAAGACATTCACCAAGGTCTTAAGGGCTTAGTGGTGCCTTAGGCTAAATAAAAAATTGATTTAACAAGGAATAGAGAAATAAACATATTTAAATCAAACATCCTTGAAACACCACTAAGCCCAATTAGGATTAATAATTTGGCTAAGTGTTCAAATTACACTAACTTGCCTCTTTAAGGGTCTTCACCCACATAATTTTCAAATTAAATGATAAGTGATAATTACCCTATTCTTAGGGATAATTGAGACATCAGTGTTCATTGAGCATTAAGGGTATTTACAAGATGAATTATCAAGTAGCATGATAAGTTTTAAAGAACTCGAAATTTTCCACTAGGTAGGGAAGGAGTCACACGGACCTGCTTCTTTCTCTAGATCTATTGGATACCTTGGAGACTACTAAACTTAATATGTTTTGCTTGAAAAAATCATCCTTAATTAAACTTTTAAGGACTCACCAAAATATGACATAGGGTTAGGAAAACCACCAGAAATTACTTTTTATTCTCTTCATAAATGCCCTCACATGTAGGGCCGTAAAAAAGCTCGTTGTTCGCGAACAGTTCGTGTTCGGTTCGTCAATGAGTTCGTGTTTGATTCGTTTGATAAATAAACGAAACGAACATGAACAATTTTTTTCGTTCGGTTAGTTAAATGAATCAAACACGAACAGTGATGCGTTCGTTCGTGTTCGAATCGTTATTGTTTGAAATATAAAATAATTTAAAAATAATTATAGATAAAAATTTATGGTATTTTAAAAAATTACATTTTATAAACTATAATATATAATAAATAATAATAATAATATATTAGTATACTAGATTAATAATATACAAATATATATATTATATATTTATATAATATAAATTATATAATTAATATAATATATTATTTCTATATATTAATATTAGAGAAGTCAAACAGGCTCGTCGTTCGAGAACAGCTCGTGTTCGACTCGTGTTCGACTCGTTCTTTAAGAAACGAACACGAGCAGTGACTTCACGAACAATTTCAAACACGAGCTTATTTCAAACAAACTAAATTTCAAACGAATTGAATACGAACACAAGCTCTGTTCGTTCGTGTTCGGTTCGTTTACACCCCTACTCACATGCATTTTTAAGTTTCAGGAGGTTGAACGAGAAGACTCACCAGGTACGCTTTTACAATTTATAGTACTGTTTTTCTTCTGCCTTTTCCTTACATATTTCATGCTTTTATCTACATAAACTTTCATGTTAACCATAACCATAAACAAAACCAAAACTAAAATCAACCAAGATAAAGTTCACTGTCACAACATGCAAAACATAAAATAACTAAAAATTTAATCACAAACATCACACAAAACCACAACGTCAAATAAATTATGATGTCTCTATCAGATGATCGGGAATTCCTCGAAGGAGGTAACTTACGGTTGCTAATGAGACTTCCCAAGGTTTAAATGAAATTATGGAACTCATTAAGTTGAGTTTGGTAAGTTCATTTGGACTAAGTGAATCCAAAAGAAAATAGTGATGCCGGAACAAGGGAACCATAAGAACCTAATCGGTGTCGCTCTAATCAACTTTAATATGCCCTCATAAAATTTAAAGAACTTCAACCATAGGGCCACCTGATTTGATGTTATAACTTGACACACTAAGTAACTCAAACTTGCTGGGGCAAGGAGCTTGAAGCTAGCATGGTGGGCAGCACGACCATCTTCAACAGCAAAAACCTGTCTTCCCCGGCTAAACCAATCTTCCTTCCTTAGACTTAAACAATAAAGCCATAGGACTTCGAGGTTGCATGCTTATGCAACGTAAATCCTCACCTTATTTTTAGGCCTTTGTATAGCCCTGCTATATAATACAAGCCCTAAATCGTCTTAGGATTCCGAGGTTGTCGTTCGTTACGATCTAAATCCTCACATCTTCCAGGCTATTTGTGTGATCATTTCAGAAAATTGTAAGCCCTAACTAATAAAATTGGCAGGATGAAACACCCAAGTATTTCTCCTCAAAACTGAAGCCAAACATTATGATAGATTAGGAAGTCACCGGGGTTCTCCTCTGGATCCATGACATCCCTCTTCCTTTGGATTCCACAAAAAAATGTTTCAAATTTGAACTAATCTCTTTCACACCTCTACGTCCGATTTCGTTGAAGAGTCCTACCCATTGAAATTCCTTGAAGATAATTTTTCTTACTTTTTATCGAGAGACTTTTTAAGTGGCTTTGGTCATTTAAGATGTAATTAACTATAGGGACTTGCCCTTGTAAGAAGCATGTCTGAACTCATCTTAATATAAACCTTATTTAATCCTTTATATTAAATAGGGGAACTTGTCAGCAAATACAAAGGTTTAGCAGACCAAACGGACATCATACTTTCCTTAATTTATTTGATCAATCCTCATCCTTATGTCTTGTGTTTATCCTTCGGGATAGATACAGGATTTGAGGTACAATGCTCTTTCATTTTAAAACTATGAAAAATATGGGTCAGCTTGATTTCATACTTTAACGTTCTTCCGAAGCGCGCGACAGAATTTCGATTCCTACGACCGACGGCCTCTTACGGGCAACTCCCCTCCACAAACCAACCCGAAATAACGTCGACAGCTTTTGGCGACTCCAGTGGGGACAAGCTTTTCTCTCCATACAAATCAAGAAATGTTATCTTCACACATCGGTAATATGTCCATGTCCCTCTTGGACCAAATTACCTTTCTTCTCTTGACATATTTTACCCATTTCTATCTTGGGAAAGTACAGCTAACTCCTTGGACTTCAGGACTAACTATTTAACCATCTTTGAACAGAGGGGTTCAGAAGACCATTAAGGACTTTTTAAATTTTCATGTATGGTCGGACCCCCAATAAGTGTGTCGGTAGACTAATTCCACTTGGACATTTTCTGCCACTAATTGGGTCCCGCAATGTGTCCTAAAATTGTTCACATCTCCCTTCCAAAATTTGGTTTGCTACTTCACAAATCAAACCAAATCGTGTTGTGCTCACGCATTTTGAAATATTAATTAACTTTTACACCTTTTTTGAACAAAGATGTTAAAATCACCTGTAAATTAAGACCCGCCTGGTCTATAGGTTAACCTCTATTTTTAGTGCTAGCACTAAAGATTTCGAGGTTTTTGGCCATATAGCTAACCCTAAAACTTTCTGTTTTAAAGCCCGTTACGATGGCCTACCTAATGCTGACCTTTTCCTGCAACCTGGCAATGGACCGCAACACCCATAATGTCGCTCCCACCATCAAGTTCGGAGCTGAATTTGAAGACCTCGAGGTTATCCTCGAGAAAGCCCCATTCAATGATAATGAAGACTGCTGCTACGGAAGTACAAGAGCCGTCTGCAGAATGCAGTTTGAACTGCCTTCAGGACTTCCCTGCCTGTAAGAAGGCTAAAGCTGCTGCTATCCCTGCTACTTCTAAAAGAAAAGAAGTGATGGTCCTTGAAGCTTTGACTGAAGGATTAACTGTTCCACCACCAGTGTTTGAGATCTGGTCAAGCTCAAGGACTATACCATTGACCCGAACTCAAAGGAGGAACAACAATAGAAGAGTTCGTGGGGCCATCAAAGCCCAGACTCCTGAAAATACACCCGTTGAGGAGGAGCCTCATCAAGTTGAAGGGGTATTGTCAGAAGTTTATCCACTCTTACGAGGGATCAGATTCCACCCTCTAAACGATACTGATGGATATGAGAGTATACAGAAGATTGCTACCACATTACTATCACTTCATGGACATGGTGAGGAGGGAAAGAATATCACCCTCATTACCCGAGTTAGTGCAGTCTTCAGAAGGCTTGCTACTAAAGAAGGATGTTTGGTTAGTGAATTACTTAAACGAGTGGGACATGAAATTTCCCCTCATATGAAAATTGAAATTTTGAAGGATGTTAAGTCCGCTAGAAAGTCTCATAAGTGAACTATAAAGTCACCTACCCGTGTTCCCGTCTGACTCCATTTGGGAAACCGAGTTGATACTGCTATAGTCAACACCGATCATACCACCACCAGGACCGCAGGTCGCCGGCCGATAAGTCAAGACTAGGTCCGAGAAGTTTACCAATCACCTGACACGGTAGACGGTATACACCACGAGGAGAATGCCTTCCCTCGACATACCGATGTTTCTACTAAGACGTTCCGTCTTGAGACATCATCATCAAAAAAGAAGAGGGTATGGGTACCCAAGGTCGCTGCACCGATACAGTTTAGTGAGCCTGCAAGATAGGAAGTAAAACCAATTGCTGAAATATCTGACATCATCGCGATAATAGCTAGCGAGATGGAGGAACAAGTAGAGGATGTCAATCAAGGTCCTCCAGATCTTAAAGCAATAAAGGAATCGATAATTAAGGAAAAAGTTGAGAAACTCAGGATCGAGATTCCTGAGTTAGCTCAAGAATACGGAGTTTCCGTCAATAGTGACAACAAGGATTTTGATTACAGTGATTACTTGGAGGAAGATTTCATGGATGTCCATGTAATCGAAACCAGAGCTACCTCATCTGCGCGCGAGGCTCAACCTTACACTGAAGAGAACGCCGTAGATGAGCTGCGTAGGGTTATCATCCTAAGGGATGAGCAAGTTGTTCTACTGAAGAAAAGAATAGAAGAGATGACTGCAGCTATGACCGCAATGACCACCATTCAGGGGAAATCACAAGCACTAAGGTTGGCTTCTCCAGAGATTAATCAGCCAGAAATCATACAAATTGCAGATGAAAGGAGGGAGGCTACTTCGACAGACAAAGAAGAACAACCAAAGAAGGATTCTCCATCAGGTGCCATGCCAGAAAAAGAGTTCAAGCAAATGGTTGAACAAGTGCGGGAGGCCTTAGCCCAGTCCAAGGGCGGTGCATAAATTTTAAAGGGTAGACCTTACCTAGAGGAGTTTGATGTCGTCCCTTTCCCCAAGGGTTTTGTGACTCCAAACTTCAAGATACTCGATGGGACTTGAAATTCTAGACAACACATAACACATTTTCGAGCCAATTGTGGCAACATGAGAAATAGCTAAGCTCTACTCTGTCAGTAGTTCCTCGGTAACTTGTCAGGGATTGCTTTCGACTGGTACGTTGACCTGCCCAACGGGTCAGTTAAAACATTTTCTGAGTTGGAACAGTTATTTGTGAAAAGATTTGCTGGGGCGCAACATCATGTGTCTATTGGAGAGCTCATGATGGAGAAGCAGAAGCCTAGTGAAACCTTGACAGACTCTATTTTGAGGTGCAAAAATCTTAGCATGAAATGTGAACCTCAGCTACAGGAACATCAAGCGATTGAGATTCTACTCAAAAGCATTCATGGGTCAGTATCTTTCATGCTTAAGGGACTCACCATCAAATCTTTCGAGAAGCTACTCAGTAAAGCCAGCAGTCTTCAAGAATAAATGAAGCACATGGAGCCGCATGACATGGCTAAGGTGACCAGAGTGTTTGAAAATAAATCAGGGGTAGTCACAGCCGTCTACAAAGGAAAGCAGCCGATAAAGATATATGCAGAAGATCATCGTCAGTCTTCGTCACAGTACTCTCAGAAACAGAGCAGTCAATCTAACCAACGACCGTCTCAGGAGGGATCACCTCGAACAACGGGTAAAAGAATATCCCTGTTAGAGCGACAGAAAGTTGTTTATTCCTTCAAAGATGAAGCTTCACTTAAAATATTCAAAAGTCTGATGAAGAAGCCAGAATTCAAACTGCCTGATCCAAGGAAACCCGAAGAGGTGGATAAGAAGAATAAACTGAATTATTGCTCGTACCAACGGTTACTTGGACACACTATAGACAAGTGTTTCGTCTTTAAAGACTAGCTCGAGAAGAACCTCAAGGATGAGATCATAAAAATCGTGAAGGAGTATTTGAGAGAACCTGAAAAAGGTTTCATAAACATGATTTCAGCTGAGTCAATCTCCTCAATTGATCCATAAGTCGGAACAGATGGATGGAGTACAACTTGGGATGAACTAAAGAGGTCCTCAATCGAAAACAGGATTCATCAAAACAAGCTTCTATGGATATCGAAGAAGGATGGAATGAGGTATGGAGCAGATCATCCAAGAAGATTTTGAACAAGCTACAGTCTGCATCAAAACAAGCCTCATTCAGAGTCTGCAGCATATTTCACCAGAAAATCTGTCATCGTCAAGGACAAAGAACAAGAAGAAGAAAAGCTTCACTGCCAAGATTGACAGCATGGGGGGTAGGATAGGGGCTGCCTCTACTAGATTGGTTACCTTGGATTTGGGGAAGAAAATCCTCGAACCCTTGACTTTGTATGATTATCTTTTTGTCCCTTTGAAGACTTATGAATATAATGATTGTGAATTCGGGCTACGTTCTGACTATTTCTGGTAATAATGTGACTAATTATGACAAAGCTGGTTGCGATCTCGATCCCCAAAATGATTCTAAAATCGTACTTTAGTCCGATGAACTTGTTGTCGAGGCTACCAAAGAACTTAGTGATATCGCTTACGACAGCACCTATAATGAAGAGCCAACTCTTGAGCGTCATGGTGCATCATTTGCCATCAACTTAGACCTCTTCGACGAAGAGGTAAAGACACGAGAAGATTCAACAATGCTATCTCAAGAAGAAGAGATCACAGAAGTCAACTTAAGGAGCGAAAAAGTGTTACCACCAAGAACAACTCTAACAGACAAAGGAAAACAGATAATGACTTGAGAAGAGATACCCTCGCCTCCGCCTTGGGAAGAACCACATAATCAAGACAAAATCGGAGGATCATAAAAGTAGACTACAATGTGCTTGCTAATCATAGGAAGTTGCCTGCCCGACTAAGCATCTACGACGATCTGATCCTGTCAAAGGAAATGAGAGAATCTCTTGTTACAGCTTTGCTAGATCCAGAAATTTGCTTAGCTCAATTGGCTAGCACATCCTCAGATGAAGTTTGCTCATTGAGAGAACAATCAGGGATAACCTTCACAGATGAAGACTTGCTGCTCGGTACCGCTGACCACAACCATCCGCTCTACATCTCCGTCAATATTGGCATATTTGTGTTATCCAGAGTTTTAGTGGACCCTGGAGCATCTCTTAACTTGACGAGTCTACGGACGTTAGCATATTTGGACTTCTATGTTCATGAGCTCATCTCCGATAAGATGATGTTAAGAGGATTCAACAAAAAGGGAGAAAGAGCCCTTGGATCAATTTCATTACTTATGAAGGTCGGAGAACTCGTAACAAAAGTTAAATTTCATATCATCGACACCGAGACCTCTTTTAACGCTTTTTTGGGACGACCATGGATTAATGAGCACAATATGGTTCCATCATCTTTGCACCAGTGCATCAAATACCGCAAAGATGGTCAAGAGAATTTCATCAAGGGAGACCTACAACCATTTTCAGTGCATGAAGTTGGTATCCATGAAGATGCTGCCTACTACATGCCTCCAAAAAAGATTGTCTTCTCGCACGAAATTTTGACAAACAAAGATAAATATCTAGAAGGATCGCAAAAAGAAGGCCATACAACTCCGCTTCAACAACCTTCTACCACTCCCTTACAACGAGTTGCTAGAGGTTCTTCTAGTTCACACACCCGAGATCGAGGCCGGGGACGTGGACGAGGAAAGTTCAATTTAATTGTTGAACGGAATAGGCCAACTATAAACATTGGTGATCAAGACAGTTCTGAAGATGAGGTAATAATGACAAAGCAAAAGAAGCCTCAGTATGAGATATCCCTAGAAGATACAGAGATGAATGAATATGAAACAATGTATGATCGGATAAACCACTATGTGGATACTATGACCCTCACTTTGATTCTCCCTCAAAAAGTCGAGAGTTTAGAGGTCAAGGAATTTGTAGTGTTGGTTCAAAGCCGATCAAATTTCACCATGATTCTACCTCTATTGAGCTTGAAAAACATGTAAATTTGGATGTTGATTCTAATGAATTAATGAAATTACCTTTTGGTTACTTCTCGCCTTGTGTTCAAAAGTTAATTCAACAGGGATAGTTATCAAAACAAATGCCAAAAGATAAATTTCAACTTTTTGAAAAATTGTGGAATACTAAAAGACAAACTCCCAATTCAAAAGAAGGTCTCGGATTTGGTACAGTTGGACTAATCAATGATTCTAAATTTTGCATAGTTATTACTAGTGAGTCAGAAGAGGATTGCCTCGATATAGAGGATGACTCTACTGATCAACCAATAGAAGTTGCTCCGCCAGAATTTGAGGAAGAAATTAAATCCATCGTAGATGAATTGAAAGAGATTAACCTCGGGACTGAAGAATGACCCCGACCTACATTTATAAGTTCTCTACTTGATGACGAAGAATCTACAGAAGTGGTCAAACTATTAATTGATTTCAAAGATTGCTTCGCATGGAGCTACGACGAAATGCTAGGATTATTAGCAGAGGTTGCAGTCCATAAACTTGGGGTGGAAAAGAATGTAACCCCAGTAAAAAAAGCTCCAAGGAGAATGCGCCTTGATATAGAACAACAAGTCATCGCCGAGGTAAAGAAATTGATAGACGCCAACTTTGCTAAAGAGCAGCAGTACCCCACGTGGTTAGCCAATATCGTACTTGTTAAAAAAATGGACAGATTCGTATTTGTGTTGACTTCAAAGATTTGAACAAAGCATGTCCATAAGACAAGTTTCCACTAACTATACCAGAAATGATGGTGGATATCGCTTCGACACATGAAATTTTCTACTTCATGGACGGATCGTCGAGATACAACCAAATTAAGATGGCTCCCGAGGATGCAGCACTTACAGCTTTCAGAACACCAATTGGAATCTTCTGCTACATAGTGATGTCGTTGAGCCTAAAGAACGCCGGAGTAACATATCAGCGTGTAATGACGAAGATTTTTGACGACCTCATTCACAATCAAGTAGAATGCTACGTGGATGATCTAGTCATCGAAAGTAAACAGAGAATAGACCATTTGTACGATTTGAAGATCGTGTTTGAACGGTTATGACAATATGACCTTAAAATGAATCCCTTAAAGTGCACCTTTGGAGTCACCTCCGGGAATTTTCTAGGATTCATTGTCTGTCATCGGGGAATCGAGATCAAACCGGATAAGATTAAAGCAATCTTGGAAATGCCTCCCCTTGAATCCTTGAAACAGCTACGTTCCTTCTAAGGGAAGTTGGCATATCTAAGACGCTTTATTTCTAATCTATCAGGTAGGTGTCAGCCTTTCTCGACATTAATTAAAAAGGAAGCCAAATTTATTTGGGAAGAGAAATTTTAGCGGGCCTTTGAGGACGTTAAACAATATTTAATGAAACCTCCTATTTTGGCAGCCCCTATCCCAGGGAGATCGTTGATACTTTAAACCGCGACTTTAGATAACTCTCTTGGAGCCCTCTTAGACCAAATCAATAAGGAGGGAAAAGAAAATGCACTTTACTACTTGAGTCGTCGTTTAATACCGACGGAGATAAGGTATCCACCTATTTAGAAGCATTGTATGGCATTAATTTTCGCCGCTCAAAAGCTTAGACATTACATGCTTTCTCATAAGATCACCCTAATTTCAAAAGTTAATCCATTGCAATATTTGTTGACCCGACCAACACTCTCCGGACGTTTAGCGAGATGGTCAGTGATCTTATTGCAATTTGATATAACTTTTGTGCCCCTCCATGCTATCAATGGATAGATTTTAGCAGACTTTCTCACTGCACACCCACTGCCAGCTGGGTCCTCTCTCAACGACGAGTTACTAGACGAGCAAATACTACAAATCAAATTTTCTAGCGCGCAGCGGTGGGAAATGTACTTGGATGGTGCTTCGTCAACCAGGAAAGACAACGGATCAGGCATAATTATACCAGGCAAGGCAGGGATCAGTTTGATCTTTATTACGCCAGATAAGGGTAAGTTGAGGTTCTCGTACCACCTGACAGAGCCGTGCACCAACAATGAAGCAGAATATGAAGCCTCAATCACCGGATTGGAGTTTGCTATTTCAATGGATATAACGAACATTGCCATTTATGGTGACTATCAACTTGTCATCCAGCAAGTCACCGGACAATACAGAATTCTGAAACCAAGACTAGCAGAGTACCATCACTACGCGATGAAGCTCCTGGAGCAGATTCCTGAGGTGACTTTCTACCGAATTCGTTAGGGAGATAATGCTCATGCCGACGCTCTAGCAAAACTTGCTAGGAAAATGGCCTATCCCCCTGAGGATTCCATCGAAGTCACGGTGCAAGGAAGATGAGTCTTGTCTCGAAACGACTTCAAAACTCTACACAAAATTGGAAAAGAAGAAACTATAAATACAGTTGCAGACATCAACGAAGATTGTTGCAAGCCATTAATAGAATATTTGCATACTGGAAAGCTGCCAGAGGACGAGTCTGAGGCGCACCACATCACAAGAAGGGCCATGTCTTACGCCCTGGTGAGAAATGTTCTCTACAGAAGATCATTAGATCAAATGTGGCTACGGTATTTGAGCAGGGCTGAGGCACAAAATATTGTCAAAGAAGTACATGTCGGATTGTGTGGCGCTCACCAGTCGAGACCAAAAATGAAAATGAAGATAAAAAAACTCGGATATTATTGGCCAGCAATGATGTATGATTGTATGGATACAGCCAGAAGATGTCACCAATGCCAAGTGCATGGGGTGGTCTTACACTAGCCTCCGAATGTGCTACACCCAACTGTTCCCTCGTGGCCATTCGTGTGTTGGGGCACTGACATAATAGGTCTGATAGACCCTCTGTCTTCTAAAGGACACAGGTTCATACTTGCCGCTATAGATTACTTCTCCAAATGGGCAGAGGCAGTACAGTTACGTGAGGTTACGAGAAACACATCCTTCAATTTTTCAAAGGCCAAATTGTCTACCGTTTCGGAGTACCGCGAAGAATAATCTCTGACAATTGGATAGATTTTAAAAGTATAAAGATCAAAAATTTTGTCAGAAGACATGACATAAATTGGAGATACTCTACAATTTTCTATCCCAGAGCAAATGTTCTGGCTGAAGCTTTCAACAAGACACTGGTACAGATTTTGAAGAAAATGCTGGATGAAAATCAAAGGGATTGCCATAACAAACTGTTAGAAGCCTTGTGGGCCTACCATACGACTTTCAGGTCTCCCACTCAGTGTACACCTTATATACTCATGTACGAGACCGAGGCCGTGCTACCGCTAGAAATCTAGACACCATCGCTCAGAGTCGCTGTTGCCAACCAACTCACAACGGAAGGAAGCGTAAAACTCAGACTTGAAGAACTAGAAAGTCTCGAGGGAAAAAGATTGGAAGCACATCAACATTTGGAGCTCTACCAAACAAAGATGGTACATGCCCATGACAAATTGGTCCTCCCAAGGACATTCAAAATTGGTGACCTTATACTCATGCTCAAAAGACATTCTTGCTCGCCGGTAAATAGGTGGAAAATTCGAGCCAACTTGGGAGGTACCATTTGTCGTTGAGAAGGTTTATACAGGAGGAGCCTACCAGTTAGTGGACTTTCAGGGCGAAAGACCCATGTTACGATAAATGGATGATACTTGAAAACCTATTACGCAGCTTGATGTTGCATGCCTCCGCTTGCCTCTGCTTGCTTTGAAACTTTGAAACTTTGATCGTTTTAGGGATATCTATGTGTCCATATGTCTGTGACCGGGTTTAATTTTTGTAATTAACCTCAATATAATGAAAAATTTTAGAAGATTTTTGAACTTCGCATGTTCTCTTTTCTACCTTGGAATTTAAATATTCCATTAAATTAACCAAAAATCACACATAAAATGAGTAATCCTTTTCACCAAAACAAACAAAATTTTACTTTAATGGATACTCTGTTTATTCTTGTTCATGCCAAACTTTGGCCCACTGTCGTTTCTTTCTGTCATCTGCAGAAAAATGTCAGGACAGAGGCTGATCTTTGCCTTCCAGGATGGCTGAAATCTTGCACTGAATGAAGAGATGGCGGCACGAGGAGGTGTCATAGATTTCAACATTGATTTCAACCTGATTGATATGGACTACGAGGGTCCTCTAATGGACGTAGTTATTAATGAAGAAAAGGAGGGACTACCTTCACTGTTGAGGTTGACCACACAAGACGATGTGTCGCGTAAAGGTAAAAACGTGATAGCGGAACAAGATTCGATGGAGGGGCCCAACCGATTGCCCTCCATGATAGCTACTTTAGCAAGGGCTGAATAGCCGCCCGTAGTGAACAACTACTAAGTACTCCACTCCACAAGATGCAATGCAGAAATGCAAGGCAAAAGAAACAGAGAGCCTTTTTGCGACAGGAGCGCAAGCGCCAAAGAGACGTGAACAGTTTTCTTACCCGCATTCCTGAGGGACATATTTACGATCCAGATCTGAGAGAAACTTCTATCAGCCTGCCCACTATAAATGAAGAGTAAGGATTTGTGACAGGATCAGATGTGCCCCTGGTCCCAGATATCTTGTGCAGAACTTGCCCAACATGCAACGTTGAAGTACCAGCCAGGACATCTATTACGAGCGCATTTATAGAATGCCCGGACTGCAATGTTTTACATCTATAGTGTTTTAGTACCTTAGAAGAATACACTTCAAGCACCAACGAGTCTCAGACTCCAGATTTCGTAGCAAGTGAACCATAGTCCCACTAGGGACGGATCAACGCGCACCATGGAGCCCGGGATCATACATCCCACTTGAGGCTGAATCTCATATTCCAGATCAGCCAGCACAAGTTTGGATTCCCGCCGAGGCTGGAAGGAAGGAACGCGCCAGGTAGCTGCCAACGCCCAGTATGGTAGAATACTACAAAATAAGTAAAGTAAACAAAAGAGAATTCTAGTTCTATGAAAAGGTTCATGGAAAGTTTATCAACATATTGGAGGGCCTGGAGCTATATACCAAAGTTTTCTCTGAAACTGATGAAAGAAGCATTCTAGACTGCATCCTCAATTTAAGAGATAGAGGTCGAGCGGGCCTTCTCATGGAGAGAACATATTCCGAGCAGAAGAAATGGATGCAAGGAAAGGGAGGAATCACCATCCAGTACGGTTGTTGCTACAATTTTACAAATGACCGATAGGGAAATCTGCCTGGGATCCTCAGGTACGCCAAGTGGATCCATTACCACCAATGATAAAATGGATGATCAAGAGAATGGTTAAGTGGAATATTCTAACCACGACTTGGATTCCCAACAGTTGTATCATCAACATTTATGAAGAGGTGACTGCATTCCCCCACACATTGACTATCATGACTTTGTGAGAGCTTTCTGCACGGTCTCGTTCATGAGTAAGAGCAATATTCTGTTAGGAAAAGGAATCAATATAGTCGGCCCTAGCAAATTCAAAGGGGCTGTGGAGATTCCTCTTCCAGTTGGTTCAACACTTGTTCTCAAGGGCGACGGTGCAGACATTGCCAAGCACCGCATTCCAGGAGTACGACACCATAGGCTGTCTGTAACCTTCCGCAGAATGGATGATAGTAAAATACCATATGGATCCCAGTAGGACCCATATTTGGAGGAGTTGTTTCCTTACGAGGTGTGAGAAGGTCGTACCTCTAAGTACATGCGAAAGGAACTCTTGTCCTGGAGCACGATTTAGAAGGTCTGCTTGATCAGGAGCAGAATATACTAAGCACAGAGGGTTCACTTGCTTTCTTTCAACAACATGACATGTATTTGATGTAATCAGTCTATGATGTACTCATATTTTGAGATGACTCTCAATGTATTCCGACATGTATTACATGATGTACCCTTTTCGAGGCATTAGCTTTTGTTTGATCTGTCGCATCTTTATTGAAGCAGATTAATGGAAAATTATCTCAAGTTGTGCCTTTTTGTCAATCGCCTTATTGTGTGATGGATGAAAGCCGCGAACTATGCGATGGTTCAGAGTTCCAATGAACGAGGAACAAAACGGTAGATCTTCGACAATGTAACAAAACACAAATGAAGGATAATCATAAATGAATAAATAATAGAACAAATTTCTTTTAAAAATAAACCAATTAAAATTAAAACTTTAAAAATGCATGTTTTAAAAATCAATTGTGATAAAAACAACAAGAAAATAAAACAAACCCGTTGAGTGGGTTCTTCCGTTTTTGGAATTTCCTACTCTTTGTGCGCGTAGCACAACCATCGTTATCTACACTAACTCTCTGCACATCCTCGCAGAATTTCACGTTATGCACATAACTCCACAAAGCTCGACAAATCTTCTTCAAAATGAACCTTTTCACATGACACACTTCTGCAAACTCAACACTACCAGCTCTTTGTAAATTTTAAATAACATCTTCAAATCAGTACCTGAATCCTGATTCTCACATTTCGAGGTCGATACCTAAATTTCGACTCTCTCCCTGGGATTGATACCTACATTTCAATTCTCATTTCCGAATCACTCTTATATTTCTGATTCATTGCATTTGAGGTCGATCCTTACATTCTGACACCCTCTTTTGAGAATTGACCTACATTTCAATTCTCATTTCCGAATTAGTCCTACATTTCTGATTCATTAAATTTGAAGTCAGTACTTACATTCTGACACCCTCTTTTGAGAATTGACCTACATTTCAATTCTCATTTCTGAATCAGTCCTAAATTTCTGATTCATTGCATTTGAGGTCGGTCCTTACATTCTGACACTTTCTTTTGAGA
>NEWO01000495.1:87677-128546 GCA_003013225.1 Phalaenopsis aphrodite | reverse complement strand
TCCTACATTTCTGATTCATTACATTTGAGGTCGGTCCTTACATTCTGACACTTTCTTTTGAGAGTTGACCTAAATTTCAATTCTCATTTTTGGATCAGTCCTACATTTCTGATTCATTACAATTGAGGTCGGTCCTTATACTCCGACTCTCTCTCTCTCTCTCTCTTTTTGAGTTTATATTTGAATTTCAATTCCCAGCTCGGGGTCAATACTTACATTCTGACTCCCATGCTTTGAAAATCTTTGAAATTTCGTAACTCAAAATCCACTCTCTGATCCCTAGCGAGAGTCCCTACTTCTCGACTTGATTAAGCACACACCTGCTAATTCCATGACAAAAACAAATCACACACACAACTCTACACATACTTCCAGGTCAGTTTACTTAGGAGTTTGTATTGGTTTTTGTTGATCTCTTTGGTGAACGCCAATAGGCGTGGTGTGCTTTCCCAGCACACCACTCCTAATGGGGGTCCATTTGTTGACCTCAATTTTGGTTGAGGTTTAGTTTTTTTCCTCTTTAGTAGCCTAGGCTCTAGCCTTAGGAATTTTTCTATTGACTATTCCTAGAAAACTAGACATGGAACCCTCACCATTAGAAATTCTACACTCTTCTCCACCCAACTTGAAGTTCCATATATTGCTCTCAACCTCTAGCACTTAGTAGGTGGGGTCACTGTGGGGGAAACTCAAGATGAGTCACCCTTAGGATTGCTGCACCTTAAGGTTGACCTTAGGTGTTGGTTTGGAGCTAAATCACTCACTACACTCACTACACTTATCTACACCCACATTCACTCACAACCTTGAACTCAATTTTCTAGCCTAGATCCCTTAATCTTTTGGGTTACTCATGTAGATGGTCCCCCAAACCTACTAGCCCTAGGGCTATTTTTTAGCTAAGACCACTATGTAGAGGACCCAAAATGGGGTTTCCATTGGTTCATGGCTTATTGGTGTTGATTGGTACCTAAACTCTACCAAAATACTCATCTTGGCCTTTTACCCCTAAAACACCGCCAAATTAGCAAAATACCCCTTCATAGCTCCAAATCCCAAGACTTCAAAAAATTCTCAGTAAATCCCAATAAATCCAAAATAATCCCAATTTTATTTCTCTCAACTATAACATTACCCAATTTGGCTAATTTGATCATATTTAACCAAAACCCCCAAATTTGCCGTTTGAGCGCCCAAATTCACCAAATCCAACTCAAATATCCATCAATTTGATCTGAATTGAGCCCAATTACAATCCTAAACTCATATCTGCTTTTGATATGACCAAACTAAACCAAATCTAAGCTCAATTGGTCCATGATTTGAGCCCAATTTTGATTTAAGTCAAAACCCCAATTTTGACCATATGACCTAATCTCACCAAATTGAACTCATAGCCTGTCAAATGGCCTCAATTTATGTTTCAAAATATTCATAACATTCCTATACATCAAAATAATCCATCAATTTTCCTTGATGAAGTCTTAAATCCATTTGATTTTTGCTTAAATCCAAAATTCCCAAAGTTAGCCCCAAATTGGCTAAGTCCCCAAAATTCACCCAATTGATTGCCTTAACCTCCAAATTGGAATCCAATTCATGTTGTAAACTCTTTATGAGGTCCCTATTGACCATTTAAAATAGTCAATTTGGACTTAGCCCAAGGCTAACCCATCGTAGACCCAAGCCTAGCCCAACATGACCAAATTGATTAAAGTTCAAAATTCCCTCAAATGGACCCTCCAATTTAACTCAAAACCACTTCCATCCTTCACCAAAGTTGTTCCTTATGATCATCTACACCTAATAAAACAATCAATTGGGCCAATTGACATGGCTAGCCTAAAACAAACCCAAGTTTTGGTCATTTGCATCCACTTGGACCCATGAACTAAATGTGACCTAACCACCCTAAAGCCACAAAAGTAACTCCACCACAGCCATTAGTTAGACTTAGTGACCTTTCCAAACACCATGAAATCACCCAAATTAAGCCATGGACCAAAGTTCCCCCAAATTAAGGGATCTTATTTTCAAAAATGTACATGCTTAAAATATCTTTGCCAAATCAAAGCACATTTGCATTAAATTATTGTGATGGATTCCTCTGGGTTCCCTCAACTCCTAGCCATCTCCCCCTGGCTAGCCAGCCAACCTAGTGGCCGGAAAAGCCCAAAACTAAGAGCCACTTCAATGGCACCTCACCCAAATCAAACCTAGAGGCCAGCTCATCCAAATCAAACTATGAAGCTCCTCTGCCCTCCACCTAAGCACCACAATGCACCCAAACTTATACTCTGAGAGCCACCCCATGGCCATTTTTATAAAAACTCACCCCCACGGCCGTGGGAGGTGTGCTAAAATTTCTTTAGAGAGGCCTCTCCAAACTTCACACAGAGCTTCCCTAAGATCCCCTCAGTGTATTCCAACCATTTTCCCTCACCCATTCTCATTGCCAGAGCTTAATTTTGAGCTTGAAACCTTGCCGGAAACCAGGACAGAACCCAATAAACCTCCACAGTCCATCAAACACAAATTAACTTCACCCACACCTTCACAATAGTGAAAAAAGCTAAAGCTCTATCAAATCCCCCTTCCACAGAGCCTCTACCATAGCTCTAGACCAACACCTGAAATCGAGCTTGGTCGAATTCATACCTACGCCTTACACCAAGCCCAGGGACTCAATCCCTAGCCTCCTTGGACCCCAACGAACATGTTGAGCACCTCTTATAGATGCCTCCCTTCTCAGAGGAAAGGTATAAAACTTCTCCTCCTCCCGAGCTTATTTTGATTCTCCATTTACTTAAGTTTGATTTCATGGCACCTTAACCATATGGATGTGTTCGTCTCACTTAGATATGTCCATGGGATCAAACTCGAAGTGATTTGGTTGTGTCTAGGCTAAGATCTTAGGGTTTTAGTGTGGACGGGCACGGGATCGTTCTATCGGGGACGATGACGAGGAGTCATTCGATCAAGCGTTCATCAAATGAATGGGGGAGATCGAGCCGGACAGCGCTTCGGGACATAAACTGCGGGCCGAGTCAGCAGCTATGTGGACGGCGGCGTCCAACCAGAGCGTTCCACGCATGCCTTTGGAGCTGCCTAGGATCTAGTCAGCACGCGCTATTTAAATAGATAAATAGGCCTTTTCCTATTTATTTAAATACCCTTAGCTTAGAAAACTCATAACTTTGTGTAGATAAATCACAAAAATAAAATAAAAATACCCACTTGCTCCGTGAACAAAGGAGAACAATGTGGAACAAATTTCAAGTCCATTTGATGCATATTTTATTTTTAATTAATTAAACACTGTTTGGAATCATTTGATTCTCCATGCACAATGACACATCACCTTGGCTTGGAATTTTAGCATGTTGTAGCCCCTGTCAAGAGAAGTACTCTCTGATTTTTCTAAAGTCAAAGGAGGTTCCTATACAAAGACCAATATTTTCAAGTTATTTCACATTATTTTTTTAAAATAATCATAGAAATTAGCATATTGATTATAAAATCCTAAGAAAATTTTAGAAGGTCCACCATGACTAGAGAAACCTTTAGAAATAATTTCATGGGTCAAGTCAGTTAAAATGTCCTTAAATTTCACAAATACTAAATCAATAAAATAATAATTTTGAAAAAAATTAAACATTTAAATGACTTGATTTTTTATCTCCATTGTGATTCATGATACAGAGAACTCATCATAAAAATTTCAAAATATTTTGAGTTCATTTGACACCTTAAGTTAATTTTTAAAGATAAATACCACTTTTAACACTTAAGTGATTTTCAAAAATCAAAATATAACTCAAAAAATTATGAAACTTGGTTTTTTGAGTTCTTTGTGTTAAGAGGTATTTTCTAAAAATAAAATGATATTTAAAATAAAAACTTGATTTTTAGCCTATTCTAAATATTTAAATAATTAAAAATTCATAAAAATCACAAAAATAATAAAACTCATGGAAATGTTCTAAATTGCTTCCTAATCACTTAGGAATAATTAGAATGTTTTTCCTAATTCTCTAAATAAAGATATAGAATTTCAAAGCTTAAGAATAATTTTTAAAAGGCTAAAATGAGTTTTCACTAAAATAATTCCAATAAATCAAGGAAAAATAAATAAAATTATAAAATTTGCTCCTTTGAGTTCTTTGACCTTAGGGAGGTTTTTAAAAAATACAAAACCTAATTTCCACCATTTTAAATATTTTATTTTTACTTAATAGCCCATATATTAAAATAATTCTAATAAATCAGAGAGAATTCAAAATATTATGAAATTTGATCTAAAGGATTTTCTAGTCTATCCAGTAAAAATTTCAAGGGATATAATTTACCTTGGTCAAGTTAGGAATTTTCTTTGAAAAATCCTATTTTTGCATTAAAATAATTATATAAATTAAATTAAATTCTGAAAAATCACACTTTATCCGCTGATGTCTTAATTGAACCATGAATGAGGTAGGATAAAAATTTCAAAGTCATTTGAATTGAATTTGACAAATTATGAAGTATTAGAGCCTTAGGGGCAAATGTGTAATTTTAGAAATCTTGCCTTAATTAAAATTTAGGCTTAAGTCAAGGAGGGGAATGGGTAACCTCTGATCTTAATCAAGTTATTTGATGCTTGAAATACAAAGGGATTAATTGGTAGAAACCAATTGAACTTTCTTAATTAAGATTAATAAATTTCTAAATTGTTAAAATTTGGAAGTTTATTAAAATTAAATGATCCTAGACTCAGGGGTATGACTTTTGAAGTAAATAATTAATTAAATTAATACCTCTATCTTGATTTTCAAATAAAAATCCAAATCATGGATCATGACCACTTAAAGACATTCACCAAGGTCTTAAGGGCTTAGTGGTGGCTTAGGCTAAATAAAATATTGATTAAACAAGGATTAGATAAATAAACATAATTAAATCAAACAACCTTGAAACGCCACTAAACCCAATTATGATTAAGAATTTGGCTAAGTGTTCAAATTACACTAACTTGCCTTATTAAGGGTCTTCACCCACATAATTTTCAAATTAAATGATAAGTGATAATTACTTTATTCTTAGGGATAATTGAGACATCAGTGTTCACTGAGCATTAAGGGTATTTACAGGATGAATTATCAAGCATCATAATAAGTTTTAAAGAACTTGGGATTTTCCACTAGGCAGTGAGGGAGTACCACGGACCTGCTTCTTTCTCTAGATCTATTGGATACCTTGGAGATCTACTAAACTTAATATGTTCTGCTTGACAAAATCATCCTTAATTAAACTTTAAGGACTCACCAAAATATGGCATAGGGATAGGAAAACCACCAGAACTAACTTTTTTTGCTCTTCATAATTTCCCTCACATGCATTTTTATGTTTCAGGTGGTGGAACGAGAAGACTCGCTAGGAACGCTTTTACAGTTTATAGTACCGTCTTTCTTCCGCCTTTTCCTTACATATTTCATGCTTTAACCTACATAAACTTGCATGTTAACCATAACCATAACCAAATCCAAAACTAAAATCAACTAAGATAAAATTCACCGCCACAACATGCAAAACATAAAATAACTCAAAATTTAATCACAAACATCACACAAAACCACAACTTCAACTAAATTAAGTTGTCTCTATCGGATGATTGGGAATTCCTCGGAGGAGGTAACCTATGGTTGCGAACGAGGCTTCCCAAGGTTTAAATGAAATAATGGAACTCATTAAGTTGAGTTTAGTAAGTTCATTTCGACTAAGTGAATCCAATAAAAAATAGTTATGCCGGAACGAGGGAACCGTAGGATCCTAACCTATGTCGCTCTAATCAAATTTAATATGCCCTTATAAAATTTAAAGAACTTCAACTATTGGGCCACCTGATTTGATGTTATAACTTGACACACTAGGTAACTTAGACTTGTCGCGACAAGGAGCTTGGAGCTAGCATGGTGGGCAACACAACCATCTTCAACAACAAAACCTGTCTTCCCCAGCTAAACCAATCTTCCTTCTTTAGACTTAAACAACAAAGCCATAGGACTTTGAGGTTGCTTTCTTATGCAACGTAAATCCTCACCTTATTTTTGGGCCCTTGTATATCCCTTCTATATAATATAAGCCCTAACTCATCTTAGGATTCCAAGGTGATCGTTCGTCAAGACCTAAATCCTCACATCTTCCAGGTCATTTGTGTGATCATTTTAGACAAATGTAAGCCCTAACTAATAAAATCGGCAAGATGAAACACCCAAGTATTTCCCCTAAAAACTGAAGCCAAACATTAGGATAGCTTGGGAAGTCACTGGGTTCTCCTCTGGATTCATGACATCCCCTAGTCCCTCTTTCTTTGGATTCCACAATGAAATGTTCCAAATTTAAACCATTCCCTTTCACACCTCTATGTCCGATTTCGTTGAAGATTCCTACCCTTTGAAATTCCTTGAAGATAATTTTTCTTGATTTTTATTGAGAGTTTTCTTATGTGGCTTTGGTCATTTAAGATGTAAGTAACTATATTGGCTTGCCCTTATAGGAAGCATGTCCGAACCCAGCTTAATATAAACCCTATTTAATCCTTTATATTGAATAGGGGAAATTGTCGGCAAATACAAAGGTTTCGCAGACCAAACAGACACCATACTTTCCTTAGTTTATTTGATTGAGCCTCATCCTCAAGTCTTGTGTTTATCCTTCGGGATAGATACAAGATTTGAGGTACAGTGCTCTTTCATTATAAAACCATGAAAAATATGGGGTCAGCTTAATTTCATACTTTAACGTCCTTATGAAGCGAGCGACGGGATCTCGATTCCGGTGACTGACGGCTTCTTATGGGCAACTCCCCTCCACAAACAAACCCGAAATAACGCCGACAATGATTCAAGTAAAGTCAAATTTTGATTAGGCATCTCCTCAAGCTTCTCCTCACATATTTTTCTTTTCTTTTCTTTCTCTACTTTTTTTCTCATACTTTTTTCTTTTATTTTTTTTCATGTGTGGATTACTATATCTAGATAGCCTTTAATAATTTTGAACTTCACTACCCTCTTCTTAAAGTTAAACACTTTTCACATTCCTTCACTTTATAAATTCATATTAGCTTTGAAGATATTTTATAAAGTTTCAATCCTTTTTTTTACATGAAACTCAAAGATTCTCAATACTTCAAAAATACAAATTCCTTTTGTTAAAATAGAAAAGCATAGTTTTATTCTCTCATATCAAATACCTTAGTCTACAAAATTAACCTTTATCATTGAAAATTTTTATTTAAGCTCACTATATATTTAGAAACACAAATATCATTATGTAAAGTTAGGCTCTGATACCAAAGGTTATGTTAAATTAAAAAGTTTTAAAATTTAACTAGTTGAGGACAAAAAAAATTAAGTTTATTTCCTTTAAAAGGATTTTTTCTTCTTCCTAAACTTAAATTTTAAAAGATTAAGCATGAAAAATTAAAAATACAGGGTGAAAGAAAACAGTTAATACAGATAAAAAGACTTATCTGTTGAAGGTTCTGATTTTGAAACTTAACTCTAAAATATTACAGGTGCTTCTATGAAAAGCTGCAATACTTAAAACATTAAATAACACATTATATATATTTATATATATATATATATANTATATATATATATATATATATATATATATATATATATATATATATATATATATATATATATATATATATATATATATATATATATATTGAGAAAGAGTTAACTGAAAATAAATACAACAACGTACTAAAAACAAACAACAGTACTAAAATAAATTTCAATTCAAAAATAGCTCTAAAGGCTAGAAATTACAACACAACATTCAATACAAATCAAAGTATCACACTCTACAAACTAAACAATAATAATAATAAAGTGCAACAAACTATAAACTAAATAAAAGATCAGAACTGAGACTAAGCAGACATCTTCAATCATCCTCTTCATCATCTTCTTCTTCTTCTTCTTCTTTATCTTCTACATCAAAGTTCTACTGCTGATAAGGGATAAAAATAGGGTGACCAAGAAATTATACTGAGTCGTCACCCCTCATGTATCTAACCATTGCATCATCATATGCAGCATCATACTCATACTTGTGTCTTTTTAAATCATCATTATGCACATTCCTGGCCTCTAAATTTTCAATCCTGCTCTCCATCCTCAAGATATCTCTCTGTTGGATCATCATCTGCTCCATAAGTCCCTGGAGAGTAGGGGTACTAGAAGTAGAAGGAATATACTACTTTTACTTTGTGTTCTCCATCCAACATGAGATTGATAGGTCTTAATATTTTCTGGTCCAATAGATTTAGGAGGCTCAATCCCTTCCTCCTCATTTCTAAAATCAACTCTTGATTGCTCATAAAATGTGAAAATCTAGGCAGGGTGTCCTAACCCAATAGTCATCTTACCCATAGTAATAGAAAGAATGTTCTTGTAGATAGTAGAGCCAACATCTATCCTGCTCATCTGTTGGATACAAAAATTTGTGATGGCTTTGTCTTTAGTTACTTCACTACATTGGCACATAGGTATTATTCTGGAATATATGACGTAATGTAAGACCTTGGATACTACATTTAACATAGAATCAGGGAAGTTTCCCTTGACATTGTTCTTCACCATTCAAGCTACTCTCTCATTAGTAAGAAATGAAATAACTTTATCCAAGGCCTCATTTTTATATGAGAATGTGTTGTACTCACAGTGATATAACTGATTAAATTCATTGATCCTCCTCGAGGTGAATTTAACCATTTTACCATGAATATAGATGTGGTAATCAGAAGTCTCACTAAAGTTGGTATAAAACTCTCTGGCTATGCCAATCACAACCTCGACACTAAAGTAACAAAAATTCTCCCACTGCGAAGCAACAATCAATCTGTCGACTTCACCACCCAGATTTTTGAACGCTCAATCCTGAATTATTTTCTTTGTATTTAGTAGAATATTGTAATGAATGCTGGCTTTGAAGTTGATGAATCTTTGGTCATCATATTCAAATTTCGTCTTTCCTTCGGTCATCCTTGGTGCCATTGCAATTTTTGAGAAAGATGATAATATCCAAATAAATTCAAAAAATTTTGAAAATTGCAATGTGGAGCATTCTAAACTTAAATCTATTAAGTAAGAGTTATTCATCAAAGGATATTCTTAAAATCTTCCAAACATTTTCAAAATTTTAGATCTCGGCAATGTAGGCGAAATCCTTGGTGAAAATAAAAATATTAAGTTCAAAGTATTGCTCTTACCGAGAGTGACGAAATAAGAACTTCTTTTGTCTTCTAATCCCCTCAAATCCAAGTTTACGCAAGCCCTAGGGGTGTAAATCGAAGGGGTAAAAATGGCATTTTTACTGTGCAAATCACGAAATTTTAAAGGATTTAGGGACTTTCGGGACTTGAGGCACCAGGGCTGAAATTTTCATTTTTTTGCCTTTTTGCAATTTCAGTTGTTTCTAATTCACTCCAACAACTAATTAGTCTTTTTAAAAAATAATATTCATCCTTAAATAGTCCATAAACAAGTGTTTTTACAAACAACACAAAACTAAATTTTATATATGAAATTCCAAATTCCTACAAACATAGATTTTCAATCCCACTAACACATACATAAAACAAATCATACCATAATTCAGCGTTGAAATCAAGCCACAACACTATAACACTGAAAAATAAACTATACACAATAAAATTGATAGGAGTTTTAAAGCAAAGCAAATCAAACTCAAATTCTTTAAAAACACAATTAATTTTAAACATTAGAAATTGTAACTTACTCCTCTTCATCTTCAGTACTGTCTCCTCCTCTAATATCTCCCACAGATAGATGATGCATGTACAAATTATTGAATGGCCGGTACGTGATATGTTCAGTTAAATTTACATCGATCCATTCTTTCTTCTTGAACATCTGTACCACACCGTTTCAATTTGACCCGTATGATCAAAATTTTCATTCATCCTTGAATCTAAGTGATTAAAAATATCAGAACTATTTTTTTTTTCATTCATGTTGTTTTGAAGTTCACTTTCTCCCTTCTTTATTTTCTACTCCAAAACTCATGGACTTCCAACTGTACTAGGCATTAAGGGTGGTGTCAAAGCATGTGATGATTGATCCAAGATAACGTCTAATGCTTCATTTACGTTCTCAATATATTTTGCATCATTAGGATTCATGGGATTCTAAGGTAATAACACTTTCTCCCAACTTTCATATGGTACTTGAGATTGACTGCAAAGTAAGATGATCATAGAAGGATGCCCCAATCCATATATACGCCCATGCATTATTAAATACAAAATAGATTTAACAATAATTGATCCCACATTAATGGGTTTTTCCATTTTAGTACAATAGTTTAAAATTCTCAATGTAGGGAGTAATTTTGTAGAGATGAAGAAATGCCATTATTTAGATATCATATTTTGCAGTGAAGTGGAGAAACTAATGCACCCGTCATCTCTGATTTCCCAATTATCACTTTCATCCGTCAGAAATCGGTAGACATCATACATCGAATCCTTCGTTGGAATAAAGTTCTTATAGTGACAGATTGCCACACTTTCTAACATAAAAATATCGTTAATTTGTGATGGAGTAAATGGTACCCACTTACCTCAAACAAAGATAACTCCCATGTTAATTCCATGAAGATTAGTGTAGAATTCTTTCACTAGTGGAACAACTACTGCAACAGTAGTGTAGAATAGAACATCTCAACATCTTTGTACTATGATTTCCTCAATTTGCAAACTTGGGTTATTAAACCCTTGATTGACAAAGCCGCTCACCTTGATAAGCCTCTTCTTCATGATGAATTTATCATATATTTTTTTTTGCATCAAAACTGATGAACATTCTTTGATTGAAAATCCCATATCTTGAAGTGTTTTTATATTCAAAAGTAATGGATTTTGAATTCTAAAAGTCTCTGGTCGTCCAAAATGGTTTTCATGCACTTAAAAAGACTTTTAGGTGGTTATCTTGAAGTAAAATCATACCAAAGTCTGCCAAAAACTCCCTAAACTGCCAAAACAGTACTGGGCACTATTGGTGCCCCCGCTAGCGCCGTCGGCACTAGAGCCAAATTTGCATCTATTTTGTTTTTGGTTTAATTGATTTCCAAATTTTCATCCAATACCAACATTTGTCTTGATTCATGATATATAAGATTGTGTAAGATTCTAAGGTACTATCAACTCCTAATACAATATAGAAATTATAAAAAAAATATTATAAATAACTAAGATATATAGGGTTGCCTCCCACAAAGTGCTTGGTTTAACGTGTTCATCCCAAAGTACCAATGTTTATTTAAGATTTCTAAACATCAAGATCTCTTTAACTTGTGTCATGTGTCCTTCATAATAATGTTTCAATCAATGCCCATTAACTTTAAATATCTTTCCAGTTTTAGGATTCACAATAACAACAACTCCATATTGATTAACTTTGATCACATTGAATGGTCTTAACCATCTAAACTTCATTTTTCCTAAAAATAATCTCAATCTAGTAATATAAAATAAAACATTTTATCCAGGTTCAAATTTCTTTCTTATAATCTTCCTATCATGCTAGATTTTCATTTTCTCTTTATAAATCTTTGCATTATCATATGCTTCATTTCTAATCTCTTCAAGCTCATTATGTTGTAATAATCTTTTCTCACAAGCATTCTTCAAAATAAAATTGAATTTTTAATAGCCTAAAATGCTTTATGTTCCAACTCTACTGGTAAGTGGCATGTTTTATCAAAAATAAGTATATATGGGGGATTTCCAATAACAGTCTTGCAGGTAGTTCTACATGCTCATAATGCAGTATCTAATCTAAGAAGAAAAATCTAATTTTTTAAGATTTACAGCTTTCGTTAAAATTTACTTTATTGCATGATTTGATATTTCTGCTAGACTGCTAGTCAGGGATGATAAGTAGTTGAGAATTCATGCATGATATTATATTTCCTAATCAATTTCTCGATTGTCTTATTCCTAAAATTGGATCCTTCATCAGTAATAATCACTCTTGACATTCCATAACTTGTAAAAATGTTTTTACTTAAAAAATTTGAAACACTTCGAGCATCACATAAAGGTACAACAATAGCTTCAATCCAATTGGATACATAATTAAATGCAAGAAATATATATAAATTTTCAAATGAAGGCATAAATGGTCCCATAAAATCTAATCTCTAAACCTAAAAAATTTAAATTTCCACTGTGTAATTCAGGGGTATTTCATTTCTTCAAGAAATATTTCCTAATGGCTGACATCGATCATATGTTTTAATATATTCATTAACATTTCTAAAAAGACTAGGCTAATAAAATCCAGCTTGCAAAATCTTATGTGCAGTTCTACTAGTTCCAAAATTTCCTCCAAATTTTGAATCATGACATCGTTGAAGTATTTGTTCAGTTTCATCGTAAGGCACTCATCTTCCAATGATCAAATCTTTTCACATTTATATAAATATGGGTCATCCCAAAAATAGAACTTTCCATCATGAATAAATCTCATTAATTATTGATTCTTTATATCAGGTGGTAGAATATCTCCTACAATATAATTTACTATATCAGCATACGACGATATATTCTTTCCATCAATACTATGCAATTGTTGATCAGCGAAAGTTTCTAACTTTTCATTTGCAAAATAAGTTAATATTAATTGTTCTACTCTAGAAAAATGATTAGCTATTTGATTATCAGATCATTTTCTATCTACTACCACAAAATCGAACTCTTGCAGCAGAAATATCCATCTAATTAATTTTGGTTTAGCATCCCTCTTTTGCAATAAATATTTGAAAGTAGAATGGTTTGTATGCACTACATATTTGACTCCAATTAAATAAGGTCTAAACTTATCAAAAGCATAGAAAATAACTAATAACTCTCTTTCAGTAGTGGTGTAATTAATTTAACCATGATTTAGAGTTTTACTAGCATAAAATATTATTTTAAAAACCTTTTAATACCATTCCCCTAAAGTAACTCCAATGGCATAATCATTAGCTTCACAAATTATTTCAAGTGGTTCCTCTTAATCAGATTAATTTTTTTTTAATAATTCAAATAGTTTTTGCATTCCTCATTAAACTTAAATTTCATACCCTTTTCTAAAGTTAACATAATGGCTTAGTAATTTTTGAAAAAAATTTATATAACGCCTGTAGAAACCAACAATTCCTAGAAAACTTCTTACCCCTCTAACCGTAGTAGGAGGCAGTAATTTCACAATAACTTGAATTTTTAATGGATCTACTTCGATGCCATTTTCATAAATTTTATGCCCAAGTATAATTCCTCCTACAACCATAAATTGACATTTTTCCCAATTTAATACTAAATTTATTTTTTCACATTATTCCAAAATTTTTTTAATATTGTTTAAACATAATTCAAACAAAGTTCCAAATACAAAAAAAATAATCCATAAATACTTCCATTCCACGTTCAATTAAGTGAAAAAAATGACATCTTACATCTTTAAAATGTTACATGTGTGTTACATAGTCCAAAAGACATTCTACGAAAAACAAATGTTCCATAAGGGCTTTTAAACATTGTCTTCTCTTGATCCTCATTAGCATTCATAATTTGATGATACCTGGTATATCCATCGAGAAAGCAAAATATTTGTGCCCAGCCAATCTATCCAACATTTGGTCTAGAAATGGAAAAGGAAAGTGATAATTTCTGGTGGCTGCATTTAATTTTCTATAATCTATACAAATTTACTAACCAGTAACTTGTCTTGTTGGTATTAATTCATTTTTCTCATTTAATTTAACTGTCACTCCTCCTTTCTTTGGAATACAGTGAATGGTACTTACCCAAGCACTCTCTGAAATAGGACATAATTCCATCATCTAACCATTTTAAGATTTCCTTTTTAATAATTTTTTCATTATCGGGTTTAATCTACTTTAAGCATTAGCTTTAGGTTCATATTGTTCATTCAATAGAATTCTATGCATAAAAATTTATGAACTGTTTCCTTTAATATCTGCTAAAGTCCATCTAAAGGCTTTCTTATATCTTTTTAAAGTTTCCACTAATTTTTGCTCTTAAAATTCAGTTAAAACAGAAGATATAATGACAAGTAATGTACATGAATCTCCTAAAAACACATATTTTAAATGGGCAGGTAATACTTTCAGTTCAAGTTCAAGTGGTTTAATACTTGAAGGAATAAGATTTTTGTTATCATTTTCCGTCAGGTCCAACTTCTCAATTTTTCGTGAACATAATCTAAATTCTCATTTTTTACTTCATTCTCATTCTCATACTAAAAGTTCTCTTTCTGCCATAATTTTTCTTCAAACATTCCCTTAAATTGCTCATTACTTAAATAATCAGTAACTTCCATTCTAAAGCATTCAATATCTTTTTTAATTATAGGATATTTCATAACTTTTGCTATATTAAATGTTACTTCTTGATCATTTACTCTCATTGTTCATTCTCCTTTCTTCTCATCTATCACAGGTCTCCCTATTGCAAGGAATGGTTTCCCTAAAATAATAGGAATCTTTTTATCTTCATCCATATCTAAAATTATAAAGTCCACAGGAAAAATAAATTTATCCACTTTCACTGATACAACTTATATAGCTCCTTTAAGATAAGTTTTTGATCGATCAGTTAATTGAAGAGTTACAGTATAAGAATTATGAAGAGTTTTTGATCGATCAGTTCATCCATACCTAAAATTATAAAGCTTTTTCTGAATAATTGTGCTACACTCTTCACTGAGTGTGATGGTATCATAATATACAAACTTCCTCTTCTTATTTAATATCTCCTTCGTAAATTTCACAAAATTTGGCATTTGTTCCAAAGCTTCAATAAAAGGAATATTTATCGTTAACTTTTTAAGAATTTCCTAAAATTTTTTAAATTGTTTATGTTTATCTACTGCTTCAATCATTGAGGAAACGAAGGTGGAGGTTCAGGTAGAGGTTTTTTTAAAGAAATTTTTATTGGTTTATTTAAAGATCCTATATCAAAATTTATATCATCATTGCTTTTTTCAATTTCCACCTTCACCTTCTCTTTGGATCCTTATCTTCAATTCTTTTTCACTTCGTAATTAAATAACTTTAATTTGCCCCTTACTTTGATCTTTTAGATTAACTTTAACATTGCTAGGAGGAATTCTAGAAGGTTTGTTACTAAGTGCAGTAGTAATATGCCCTAATTGATTTTCAATATTTCTAATTGTAGCTCCTTAACTTTGTATTTGATTTCCCATATTGAACACAAATTTTACCATAGACAACTTCTTCTCCACAACTTGTGCGTTAATATTAAATTTAGGAGAATAATAAGGTCTATAGTCAGGATTTCCTTGGTTATTTGAATTTCATGAGGGGTTCATCAGATTTTTTAAATCATTCCAACTAAGATTAGGGTGATTTTTCCATCAAGGATTATAGTAATTAGAATAGGGATTATTAGTTCTATTATTTATAATATTAAGCATTTTGTTAGCTGATTGAGTATCAATTATCAGTCATAGTGAATTTTCCTCTAACACTGGGGGTGTTTAAGAATAGTTCACTCCAATTTGATCAGTCTTCTTTGATATATCCGCAATTTGGGATCTTAAAAAAGACAATGCATCAATATCACAAATACTAGCTTTTATGTTTGGATTTACCTGTTCAGATATCCATTAAAAATTATTAGTAGCCATCTCCTCTTCTAAAGAATATGCTTCATCAAAAGTTTTTGAGATTAATGATCCACCTGCAGCATCATCTATAATAGATCTAAGTGATCCTACTAATTCATTGTAAAAAGTTTGAATTAAAAACTAATCTAGAAAAGTATGGTGTGGACACCTCCTAAGGAGATCTTTAACTCTTCCCAAACTTCATATATCGATTCTCCTTCGAACTAAAAAAAAGATGTAATATCCTTTCTAAGCTTGGAAGTTTTCGAGGGTCGAAAATATTTTGCCAAAAAATTTTGTGATAGTTCTCCCCAAGTTCTGATAGATCCAAGTGTTAACAAATTTAACCAAGCTTTAGCTTTGTCCCTTAATGAAAAAGAAAAAAGTCTAAGCGAGACAACATCATTAGACACTCCATAATATTTAAAAGTAGCACATATTTCTAGAAAACTAACAAGTTGTAAGTTAGGATCTTAAGTAGGTGTTCCTCAAAACTGATTATTTTGTACCATTTGGCTAATAATAGGTTTAAGCTCAAATGAATTAGCAACAACATCAGGATTTTTAATAGTCAAGTTAAGTTCATCTAAAATAGGATTAGCATAATCTTTAGAAGATCTTTGTCGATTTTCATTTTCATTTATTTGATTATCTAAGTT
Source organism: Phalaenopsis aphrodite (assembly GCA_003013225.1). Taxonomy (NCBI): domain Eukaryota; kingdom Viridiplantae; phylum Streptophyta; class Magnoliopsida; order Asparagales; family Orchidaceae; genus Phalaenopsis; species Phalaenopsis aphrodite. The sequence goes on along the minus strand of NEWO01000495.1, from coordinate 112,174 downwards.
ATTCACCATTTTGTTGAATTTTTTGATTTCTTTTGTTTTTTTTTCAAATTTTTATAATACTACATTCTAACCCTGAGTCGTAAGGTACTAAACCTTCATTCAATATTACACATAAACAATTATAATAAGCAATAGTAAAAATTCTTAAAATTAATCCTAAATTTATGTTAAATTTTTTTTTATGATTTGTTTTTTTGTTATTTTTTTTTTATTTTTATTTTTTTAATTTTATATGTATATATATACATATATATATATATATATATATATATATATATATANATATATATATATATATATATATATATATATATATATATATATATATATATATATATATATATATATATATATATATATATATATATATAATTTACTTTATTGCTAAATTTCTAAATTTATCTAGCTTTTAATTTATTGTTACCTTCCCCGATAACAGTGTCAAAACTTGATCCTGAAATTATATATGTGTAAAATTAAGAAAGTTGACTTCACTTTATAGCGATGTCAACACTTGATTTGTTATTGATGAATAGGAAATTGAAGAAATTAATGTTAGGATTCTACGCAATTATACGTAATGTTATCAAGTAAACAAGACGTTCTGATTAAGAACAAATATTGATCCCACAAGAAAGGTGTAAACTTATAATGGAAACTAAAATCAAGAAATTCACAATGATAAAGAAAATCTACTACACGAATTTCAAATGTTTAGGGTGCTACCATAACTAAATTACTAACTACTAGCAAAACTTTAAAGCAAAGCTAAGTAATTACTACTAAACTATCTTTATATTTTTTTGACGAAGTTATTAAATATAAGAAAGCATCTTTCCCACTATAATAAGTTTTTTGTTAAATGAGAGAGGTAAATGGCTTGAATTTGTATTGTGATAAATATGAGTAGTTTTAATTCTCTATCCTTTGTCAAGTGTTATAGAGAATTGTTGGCTAATCTTAGGTTTAGTCCCTGAATTTGTGGTTAGGCTGGGAGGATACTGACTCTCACTCTAGAGCTCCCACTTCCATTCCTTTGAAGTTTAACTCTTGCTTTAATTCTTAAACACTAAGACCAAATTGGGGATTTAAGTCAGGCACCCTAAAATCTCCAATTCTTCGCCCAGTAATGTATAATTCCTATTTATTTGCACCTAATTCCATGAACAAAGCACTCTTTCATGGAATCAAAGGTGATTCTCACTTTGTTGTAGAACTCATACTCCATTTCCTTGATTGTATGTTTCACAAAAGATTTTCACATTTCAATTTTCCAGATTGAAAACTAAATTAAGAATGAAGTGAAAAAAATCATCACAATTTCCTTTAATATTTTAAAATGGCACATCCAAATTATCTCTTCATTTCACTACATCCCAGAGTAGGGTGAAAGACCAAGAAGACAACTCATAACTCATGTGGAAGATACACCAAACCATGAATTTCATAAATAAAAGAAAGTTTATGCAATAATAATGAACACACACAAGTTTTTTGTACTCTTCCTAAAAGCAAATCCCTTGAAGCTCCTCTTGAATCTCTTTCTATCTTTCCAGGACTCTTGATTATCTCATATAAGATGTAAGGAAGAAGAAATCTCTCACTTCTCTCCCTTTCCAACAACTCTTAGAGGAGAAATCACACTTAGAATCACCAACAAACTCAAAGAACTGACTTAAGACTCAACACACTACACAATACACATGATGGAAAAATAGTGGGAAATGATGAGATACTAAGGGACTTGTTTTTTTGATAATATTTCACTCTAAATAGAGCATAATGTCAGTTTTCCAAGACATGTGTCAAGTAACTCTTCAAAAAGTGTCAAGATTCATCGAATCTTCGAGAACTTGGCCCAACACTATCTTTGGCACCTTTGGTGCACACGCTGGTGCCGTCAGTGCCAGTGGCCCAAAATTAATTTAGAGATCTCTGTAAAATGGTACCATCGGCACCAGTCTGGCACTGTTGGCACATCAGCTATTCTGGACTCTTTCCTTCAAGCTGGTACCGTCGATGCTATGTATTTCTCTCCAAAATGTCATTTTGACTCCAAATTCCAACCTTTCTGCTTCCTTTTTTCTCCAATTGCAAAAAAATATCAATAGTAATAAAACATAAAAAATACCTTCCTTTAAAGCGCAATATCACAAAAAATGAATATAAAATATAGGTCTAAAAATGCATGTATTTTTGGTGCCTCATGACTCCATATCGCCCACAATATTCATACTTGCCTTTATTATATTTCAAGAATGCCTAATCAAAAGTACTCCCCAGCTCCACACTTGGGTTTCAACCATAGATCCAATATGAGTGTTAGCCACTTGTCATATGTTGATGATGCCATTTTTTTTAAAGGCCACTAAACCTGATGTCAGAATTATCTTCAATTATTTGAAAGAGTTTCAAACCACCTCTGCTATGCACTTCAATCATAAAAAATTCCAAATTTTTGTTAGCAAGACAGTAACAACCCTTATGAAACATTGTATTCTAGCACTTGTTAGTTTCTGCATTCGTTGCATTCCTCTTAAATATTTAGGTATGCAGTTAATCAAAGGCATGGCCAAGCAAACACAATATGAGGCAATATTTGACAAGTTAAATGACTAGTTGCATTGTTGAACATCTTCATTTCTTTTAATGGTGGAAGGATAACCATCCTAAAAAACATAATTACTTCTTTTCCATCTTACCTCATGCAGATGACAGTTATGAAATAGAGCACTCAATTATTGTTGGAAAGAAGCTTCAACAAATTATTATGTGATGGGCAAAGAAAATTGTTGCACTGGAACAATTGACAAAAGGTTTGTAAACCCTTGAGTACAAGAGGTTTGGGTTTCAAAAGATTTCAACAATTAAGTAATGTGAATTTTTTTAAACACTGGATAAAATTTAGTTAACAAGAGCCTTTATGGGCTAGATTTATGAAGAGCAAGTACTATAGTGTGATACACCCTTCATTTATTTCTAGGAGGCAGGATGATTGTAAAATTTGGGTCAATTTGTTGAAGGTGAGATCTCATGCTGAAGAATTATTCATTTGGGAACTAGGGGAAGGAAAAATCAACTTCTCTCTTGAAAGCTGCTCCTTGGATGGAATGTTTATGCACAAGATACATCATTTCACCAATCTTAATCTTAAAGTGGCTGATTGTTTGGTGGATAATGTGTGTTGTGACAATATCTTATCTAGCCTTTTTCACCTTGATCAAGTTAATTCCATCTTAAAGATCCTTTTTGATAGCAGCATAAAAGATAAGGTTATTATAAAAAAATACTAAATCACATGGGATATCTTAATTCATCTACCAACACAATTATCATTGGGACAACACTCCTTAGGGAAAATCAATCTAGAACAAATTCTTAGCACAATCTATTTCTTTATTTTGTTAGAGATTATTCCACATACTTCTTCCCACTGATGATATTCTTAAACAGAAAAGCTTAAGGGTTCCTTCTTTTTGCTTGCTATGTAAATTTGAGGAAGAAACTGATCCCAATTTTTTATTTGTAAGGATTTATGAAGTTGACACCACTACAGTGCTAAAAACTTGATCCTTATATGAAAAGTAAGTTGTGTAAAATATATATAATTATAGACAGCTAATAATGAGATTCTACGCAAGTATACCTATCGTTAGCAAGTAATAATGGACTTTCTATTTAAGCCCCAAATATCGATCCTACGGGGAAGGTGTAAGTTAGCAAAGATAAATTTTAACAGGAAATTTACAGAAAGCCAAACAAAATCACTGTAACTAATTTTGAATGTTGAGATATTAAAAAAACTAAATTACTTAACTATTAGCAAAATGGAAATGCAAATTTTGAATAATAACTACTAATCTACTAACTATATGTATGTAATGAAGATTTCTTATGTGAAAAAGCATCCTTCCCACAATAATAAAATTTCGGTGAAATGAGATGAGATAAATGTTAATAATATGTATTGTGCCAAATATGAGTAATTTTAAGTTTCTACCCTTACACAATGCGAGAAAATCATTGGTTAATCTTAGGTTTACTCCCTAAATCTATGGCTAGGCTATGAGGATACCATCTCCCACTCCAAAGCTCCCACTTCCCTTAACCTGAAGGCTAACTCTCGCTTTAGTTTTTAAACAGTAAGACCAAATTGGGGATTTTAGTATGTCACCCTAAAGACTCTCCAATTTTACACCAAAAAAAAAATATTTCCCTATTTATTTGCACTTAATTTCTAGAAGAAATTGCTTCTTCATGAAATCAAATGTGACCCTCACTCTGTTGTAGAACTCATACTCCATTTTCTGGATCATATGTTTCACAACATATTTTAACAAATCAATTGGTCAGATTGAAAAGTAAATTAAGTTCGTAGTTGAAAAATGATCACAATTTATTTTAAATTTTAATTATGGCACATTCATTTTATCTCTTCATTTCACCATATCTCAGAGTAGAGGGAAAGATAGAGGGAACTACTTAGACTTCATGAGAAAGATATGACAGAACAGAAATTTCATATATAAAATAAAGTTCATACAAAAGTAAATAAACAAACTAACTTATTTGGAACTCTTTCTCAAAACTAACTCCTTTGTAGCCTTTCCTTAGAAATGTAGGATGAAAAACTCTCGCATTTTTCTCCTTCTCCAGTACTCTTACAAAAAGTTTCACACTAAATCTCACCACAAAAACTCTAAAATATGAAAGAAAAATTACTAATTGACTCCGATAAAGTAGTGGAATGAAGATGGATTATGAAAATGTGGCTTGGTGGAATGTTGTGGAGCAAAAAATAAATGTACAGGAGCCCGTTTTCTGATGAAATTTGGCCCTAAAGAAAGCCCAAGGTCGGTTCTCGAAGAATTTCCTCCAAAAACTCTTAAAAAATCATCCAAATACATTGAACCTTATAGAAACGGTGTCTGAACCGCCTTTGGTACCGTCGGTGCTGACTAAAAGTTCTCCAGCTTTCAGTTGTTTTGCGCCGTCGGCGCTGACCTTGGCGCTGCTGGTGCTGAGTATTTCCTCAAAAATGTCATTTTGGCTCCAAATTTCATCATTTTGCTTTAAGCCCTAAAAATCAACAATCTGCAAGAAACTATCGAAATACCTTCCATTAAAGTGTAATATCACCAACAATAAATATAAAATATGGGTCTAAAAATGCATCTATTTTCAGTGTATCAAAATCCCCCAAACTTACATGTTTCTTGTCCTCAAGTAACTTCTCTACTACATAAAAATATGAATTATGATAAAGAATTTAACTTTTAGACTTCCATATTTTAGTTCTCTAAACATATTAGTTTATCTTATGAAAAATTCAAAACAATTCCACTTAATACTGAAGGTCTAAATATATTCAGTAATTAAGTCTAAGGTTTTTGATCCTCTATTTATTTCAAGAAAAATTGCAATTTGTTATATTAAAGTCACTTAAGAAATTCATATGAAAAAGAACTTCATAAAAATTTATTAATAATAAAGTTAATATTCAAATCAAAAGTTTTGAAAATGTATCCAAGTCTTTTTCCTTAAATTTATTCTAGTGAAGCTAATTTTTAATTAGGCATCTTCTCAAGCTTCTCCCCATTTCTTTTCTTTTTCTTTTCTTTTCTTTTCCTTTTCTTTTCTTTTTTCTCTATTCTTTTTTCTTTTCTTTTTGTGAGGATTACCATATCTGGATAGCCTTTCATAATTTTGAACTTCATTATCCTCTTCATAAAGTTAAAAACTTTTTACATTTCTTCACCTAACAAACTTATATTAACTTAATGATTTCATAAAGTTTAATTCTTTTCTTTTTACATGAATCTTTTAAGATTTTTTTAATCTTTAAAAAATACAAATTTTCTTTACTAAAAATAGAAAAACATAGTCTTATTCTCTTTTAGGAAAAATATTAGCCCCTAGAATTAACCTTTATTATTGAAAATTTTTAGTTAAATTTACTATATATTTAGAAACATAAATATAGTTATCTAGAGTTAACCCTTAAGACCAAAGGTCATGTTAGCTTTAAAATTTTTAAAATTTAGTTAAGTGAGGGCAAATAAAATTAAGCTCTTTCTCTTTTTCTAAAAATGATTTTTCTTCGTCACCCAAACTTAAATTTTTAAAAGAATTTTTTTTACATGAAGAACTTTAAAATGAATGGTGAAAGAAAGCATTAAATACATAAAAAAAATTCATACCTATTGGAGATTCTGATTGTTGAACGTAAATTTTGAAATACTGCAGGTGCTAATATGAAAACTACAAGGCTAAAAACATTAAATTGCACTTAATACATATAAAAAATTTGTTTAGAAAGAGCTAATCACATTAAATATCAAAGTACTAAAAATAACAACAGAGCTGAACTAAATTCCTAAAATGAAAATAGTTTTTCACATTATAGTTTCACAAAACATAACAACATAATCTCAACAACAAAATATCACAAACAATACAATCACATAGTACAATCACACAAAACCAAACAAACAAAAAGATCACCAGTCATCGTCTTCCTTATCATCGATATCTAACTTATGCTATTGATATGTAGTAGAAGTAGGGTGAATAGGGAACTAAACTTTATGGTTACCCTTCAGGTATGTTAATAAAGCATCATCATAAGCAACATCATACTCAAATTTCTGGTGAATCAGATCGTCAAGCATTTTTGGCCTCCATAATCTACATCCTATGATCCATCCTCAAAATATAACTCTGCTTAATCATCATATGGTCCAACAACTCCTTATTGTTGGATCACTAAAATTGGGAGTTTTATAAGTAGAAGGAATAACCTTGGCCTGTCTTTCAGATCTCCAATCAACATGGGACTCATAAGTCTCGATGTTAGCAGGCCCAATTGGTCTTTGAGGCTCAATCCTCTCCTCATCAGGTCTGAAAACAACTCCTGCATGCTCATAAAGTGTGTAAATGAGAGTAGGGTGTGCCGATCCACCATTGGTCTCTCCAGAGAAATAGATTGAATGTTCATATAGATGATGGAGCCTACATTTATATCCGTCACTTGCTGAATACAAAAGTTCAGGATGGCTCTATCCTGGGTCACTTCACTATGATGGTTTGTTGGAATCATCCTCTTAGAAATAAAATAATGTCAGACCTTATACACTTCATTTAACATAGAAAGGGGAAAGTTAACTTTAAGTCCATTATTTATTTTTCAAGACCCTTTCTCACTAGTGAAACAAGAAATATCTTCATATAAGGCTTGATTTGTAGCAGGAATTGAATGATACTGACATCTATAAACATCTTCTAATTGATAAAGCTCATTGATTTTTCTTGGAGTAAACTCCACCGTTTTTCCTCGAAAAAAAAATCATTAGAAGCCTCAGGAAGGTTGGCATAAAATTCAATCACACTCCCAACTATCGCATCGACATTAAAATAGCTGAAATTTTCCCACTGCATATCGATAATCAATCGTTCAACTTCTCCTCCCGAATTTTTAAAACCTTGGTTCTGAATCACTTTTTTATTTTCTTCAATGAGCGGAAAAGGGAGATTGCCGGCTTGGGGGTCACAAAGAACTTATAGCCAGAAAATAAGAACTTAAGTTAAGAAAAATACTTAAGAAATTTTATTAATAATAGTAAAAATCACAACTAGAGAGAAGTAGACACTTGGCTTCAGGCCAGACTGACTGCAACTAAAAAATATACCTCCCTTATATAGAGGAGGGGACAAAGTTAAGAGATAAACTTCACACCGACAGGATAACGTGGCCATGTGGGTGGAGAATAATTTCACTCAACGTGGTTGGCCAAGATTTCACCTCGTGGAAAGGTGATCTCCATTAGCCAAAACCACGGACCGAAAAGAAGAAAACGATGGAAGGAAGGGCGAAATGACATATTTTTCGTACCCACTTACAGACTTAATCACCTGACCGACAAAACTTAATAATTGCGGGCCCTCTCTAGCTCAGCAAGATGCTAACATTTAGACTACCATCTGAATTTCTCCAAATACAATACAACACCATACAGACAGACAAAAATACATAAGTATACGAGAAAAGACCGTATCGAATGTACACCCTAGAAATGACACTCTTTTTTCCAGGCTCTATTACACCACTTGTGTCGTAACGCTGATGAGATTGCCGAGAAGATTTTCCATTGTTCTGACATCTGGAAGGATATCGCCCCAGTCATTATCTTTACTTGAATTACTCTTGCAATAGGCAACTTTGTTCTCGTACATCCTTTAAAGAATTCAAGGTTCCTTGAGCGCTTTATTAGTTTGATCTGACTCGATGCGCTTGGGGGCTCCTCTAAGTTTGTCATGAGTGTCTGCAGATATTTGAAAATAAAAGCTTTCCCATAATAACTCCCAATGTAGATTGCTGGCATCTTTTGGGATATTTGGAAAATTAATAGAGCTAGGCTGGCTTCCGTTGAATTCCCTTCTTTGATTCTTCTGTTGTTGCATCCTTTCTTGTCGTAATTCATAGTGTTCAAGGCACTTATCTGGGATGTTGTGATTCCACTGGTGGTCTTGTATTCCTTTTCGCGTCCATTGATAAGTATTCGATGCAATATCTGAATATTCGTCCTCTCTAATAGGATTCTTTCCTTTAGAGTTTGGCTTTGAGCATCTATTCTTCTCCTGTAAATATAGAATTAATGTTTTTTTCTCCTAACCTGCAATTAAAATAAATGTTAGTCAGGAGAGTGAGTCGGCAAGAACATTGTTCTTTCTATCTATATGTTCAAAATGAACGGTGATCCCCAACCCGCTGATAAAGTCAGTGAATGCAAGCGATCTAACTTTAGATGGTTAGTTCTGAGCTGTCTTGTTATAGAAAGAGGTTATGCCTTGACTGTCTTTTTGAAGAATGATTTCATACTTGTCGAGATAGTGAATTTTTAAAGAATTTATGCTTTCCATGCAGGCATAGATTTCTGCATCAATAGTAGATTTTATCGTTGCAAATTTTCCACTTGTATATGCACATATTTTTTCAGAAGATCAAGGATCATTTTTAGCCGACTTCCATTTGCATACTCCTCCCCATCCTTCCATGAAGCCATCTGTTTCAAGAATAATATAGGCATTTTCAGAAGGAATCTCTAGATCAGTCAATTTTTGAACTAAGTCCTTGATTTTTCTAATGACATCCCAATCCTGATCTTTTAGCCTTTTATCTCCATGCGGATATGTTTTCTGATACAGAGGTCTGAGGAGAATTCTAAGGTTTAGGATGTAACTTCTGGCACAATTGAGAATGCCAAACCAAGACCTCATTCCCTATTTTTCCTTCAATTTTTCATTAGGAAAATCAGATATTTTCCTAATAATATGAGGCTGCAACTTAATTTTTCTTTTTCCAATAATTGCTCCTAAAAATTCAATTTCACTTACTCCTATCTTCATTTTCATTGGAGATAGCACCAATCTTTCTACCTCAACTATCACAAGAAATTTTTCCAGGTGGTCCTTGTGCTTAACTTCATTTTTACTGAAAATGTAAATATTATCAATATATACCGCAAAAAAAGTTAGAGTATTTATCAAAACAAAAATTCATTTTTCTTTCAAAAATGGTTAGTACATTTTCAATCTGAATGGCATGACTAGCCACTCATACAACCCTTTTGGTGCAGTGGAGGCTGTCCATTTAATCGAATTAGGATGCATAGCAACCTGATGAAATCCACTTTTTAAATCAAATTTAGAATAAACTTGACTGTTGCTGATCTTCTTAAGCAGTGTGTTGATCCCGGGTAGCGAATACTGATCTTTATGAGTGTTGTCATTCTAAGATCTTTAATTGAACACAAATCATTCTTTTTCTCTTATTTATTGTCCTATTTTTTGATCAACTGTTGTTCTTGAATTTACAGTTATGGCTATTGTTCTATGTCTGCTTTTACTTGGTCTTATTACCTTCAGATTTTTTAGAGCATCAATAAAGTGCTTAAACTGTTCTTGCATAGCGGGAGTTACATTTTTAAGAAGCTTATCCTGAATTGTAAGGTCAGGATTAATTATCTCAATTTTACAAGTTACCTTGTTTTTGAGCCAATGCCTCTGAGGATTCTCCCATATGTATCTGTTTTCTTGCGGCCTATTGAATAAAGCCCTGAATCTTCTAACAAAAGAGTTTTGAATGATAGAAATTATCTTAAGTAAAGTGATTCTAGTTGTAATTCATTGTAGAAATCATAATCAATTTCTAATTCAGGAATTTTTTTGGCTCCAATTTCTATATCAATGGTAGTGTCGACATGTGTTATATCCTTATAGAATGTAACTATATTTCCTTTTATTTGCATGCCTACATGCATGCTCCTTATAAAATTACATCCTATTAAAATCTGAATAACATCATTAATTTACATTGGTAGGCAGTAAATCAATGGTATTCTAAAGTTGTGTTCAGATATATAAATCCTGTCGTCCTTCATTAGTTTAACAGAACTAGTGGTAGAATTAACTCCACTAAATTTAACTTGGTAATTTAGTTCTTTGAGTACCTCCTTCGGGACGGAATTGATGCTTGCACAACATGATGTTGCTCCAGTATCAAGTATCCCTTTTAATTTGAATCTATTAACACCTGGTATTTCAAAAGTAATTGTTAGATTAAATAGCTTATTGATGATCCGTTTTGGAGTCTTCAGTACTTGCTTCTTCAATATTTCTGAGAACACCTTAGTTAGATGTTCTTCAATCTATTCTGGATCATCTTCTTCGTCTTGAAACGTGACAATCTTTTTACCCTTATGTCCTAGGCTAAGTTCTTGCAAGTCTTCTACTAATTATTTTTCAATTTTTTCTGAAGTTGTTCCTTCAGCCTTCTATTTTCTTCAATTAAGTGTTTCGTGTATTTAATCAGTTCATGAATTAAATTATCCTTTAATTGGAATTGTAATAAGGATAATTCTTTTTGAATAGTTATTTTCACATAAAACTTGGCACACAGTGGACAAGCAGTTAATTTGCATATCACGCAGTGTATTCTCATGTTAAAATTTGTAATGATAAAGCAATATGAGAACCGAGAATACTGACTCTTTAAGTGCTTGTTATGCTCCCATTGATGCGAGCATTTCTCTTGATCTTCCTTCAGCTTGATCAAGCATCTCCATTGGTAATCTTCTTTCATCATTAGTCTGAATTCTTCTAATGGATAGTTTCAAGACTACAGACGTGGGTAAGGGTGTTAGCTCCTTCACCCTTTGAAATCAAACAAATAGCATCTGATGATTCTTCATTAAGATCAACAAAAAGAACATCGTAATATTCTGGCAGTTCAAGATTGTTCAGAATAGCTGCTCTTGCAATGTTGCCCTTTTTTGCTCTTACATTCTTTAGCAAAGTGCCCTTCGTCACCACATATGTAACATCTGGACTTAGAAGATTTTGGCTTCTTCTTATTTTTAATTACATAAACATAAGAGTCGTGTGGCTTTCCTTTGTAATCCTTTGATTTCCTCAAACCATACTTCTTATGTTGATTGTAAAAGCCTGATACTAAGATTTTCTTACAGAGTGAGAGATCTTTTATTCCTCTCTGTACAACATCCCTCTTGCATAGTTCTATAAGAGACTAATAAGTGAATCTTATCCTTGGCATAACCCCTACTGTATTTCCGGGGTATTTCTTCTTGAATGCTTCTTAAATTTTATTCCCTATAATCGGAGGCATTTTTTGGAAGAATTTGTCAGATAATTCTGGACTTATATACATATGTTCAAATTTTGCTACATTAGATTTTGCTGCAAGGACCTTGCAGTTATTCATACACTCGAACATGTTCTTTATTTCCAAACATGTTAATCTTTCCAAATCGAGATAGGCTCTATTTTGTTCATCAGTAAAGCCTTGATACGGATCTTCTAACAAGATTACTCTTCTGATAGCAGATAGAATATTTTGAGGATCGTCTGCAATGTTGATTACAACTTCATATTCTTCCTCATAAGCCATCCTTGATCGAATCCATATTTTCTTTTCGCCTTCTCCCAGCATATTTTCTATAAAAAGAACTTTAGATTTATTGTCTGCAAACTTTTTATCATTAAACATGACAAGCCTTTATTAAACATATAAACAGAACTTTGGATTTATTGTCTGCGAATTATTTATCTCAAACAATAAATCCAAAGTTCTGTTTCTAGAAAATCTGCTGGGAGAAGTCAAAAAGAAAATATGGATTCAATGGAGGATGGCTTATGAGGACGAATATGAAGTTGTATTCAACATTGCAGACAATCCTCAAAATGTTCTATCTACTATCAGAAGTGTAATCTTGTTAGAAGATCTGTATCAAGGCTTTACTAATGAAAAAAATAGAGCTTACCTTGATTTGGAAAGATTAACATGTTTCAAAATAACAAACATGTTCGAGTATATGAATGACCTCAAGGTCCTTGCAGCAATATATGGAAGTATGTATATAAGTCCAGATTATCTCACAAATTCTTCCAAAAAATGCCTCCAATTATAGGGAATGAAATTGAAAAAGCATTGAAGAAGAAATACCCAAAAAATACAGTAGGGGTTACGCCAAGGATAAGATTCACTTATAAGTATCTTGTAGAACTATGCAAGAGGGTTGTTGTATAAAGAGGAATAAAAGATCTCTCACTCTGTAAGAAAATCCCAGTACCAAGCTTTTACAATCAACATAAGAAGTATGGTTTGAGAGAGTCAAAGAATTACAAGGAAAGCCACATGACTCTCATGTTCGTGTAATTGAAAATAAGAAGAAGCCAAAATTTTCTAAGTGCAGATGTTACATATGTGGTGACGAATGGCACTTTGCTAAAGAATGTAAGAGCGAAAAGGGCAACATTGCGAGAGTAGCTATTTTGAACAATCTTGAACTACGAGAAGATTACGATGTTCTTTTTGTTGATCTTAACGAAGAATCATCAGATGCTATTTATTCGATTTCAGAGGGTGAAAGAGCTAACACCCTTACCCACGTCCGCAGTCTTAAAAACTATCCATTAGAAGAATTCAGACAAATGATGAAAGAAGATTACGGATGGAGATGCTTGATCAAGCTGAAAGAAGATCAGGAGAAATGCTCGCATCAATGGGAGGATAACAAGCCTTTAAAAAGTCAGTATTATCGTTGTTCAAATTGCTTTATCATTATAAATTATAACATGAGAATACACTGCGTGATATGCAAATTAACTGCTTGTCCACCGTTTGCCAAGTTTTATCTGACAATAACAGTTCAAAAAGAATTATCCTTATTACAATTCCAATCAAAGGATAATTTAATTCATGAGCTGATTAAGTACAAGTAGCACTTAATTGAAGAAAATAGAAGGCTGAAGAACAACTTCAACAAGAAATTGAAAAACAATTAGTAGAAGACTTGCAGGAACTTACCCTAGGAGATAAGGGTAAAAAGATTGTCACGTTTGAAGACGAAGAGATGATCCATAACAAATCAAAGAACTTGGAACTAAGGTGCACTCAAAAATATCGAAGGAGCAAGTACTGAAGACTCCAAAACGGATCATTAATAAGCTATTTAATTTAAAAATTACTTTTGAAATCCCAGGTGTTGATAGGTTCAAATTAAAAGGGATACTTGATATTGCAGCAACATCATGTTGTGCAAGCATCAGTTCCGTCCTAAAAGAGGAACTCGAAGAACTAAATTACCATGTTACATTTAGTGGAGTTAATTCTACCACTAGTTTTGCTAAAAAAATGAAGAACCGCAAAATGTATATATCTGAACACAGCTTTAGAATACCATTGATTTACTACCTACCAATGCAAATTAATGATGGAATTCAAATTTTAATAGGATGTAATTTTATAAGGAGCATGCATGGAGGCATGTGAATAGAAGGAAATACAAATACATTCTATAAGGATATAACACATGTCGACACTACCGTTGATGTAGAAATTGCAGCCAAACATATTCATGAAATATAATTTGATTATGATTTCTACAATGAATTACAACCAGAATCACTTTAGTCAAATATAATTTCTAATAATAAAAACACTTTTGCTAGAAGATTCAGGGCCTTATTTAATAGGTTGCAGGAAAACAGATACATAAGGGAGAATCCTCAGAGGCATTGGCTCAAAAATAAGGTAACTTGTAAAATTGAGATTATTAATCCTGACCTTGCAATTCAGGATAAGCCTCTTAAACATTTAACTCCTGCTATGCAAGAAAAGTTTAAGCGCCATATCGATGCTGTCTTAAATCTGAAGGTAATAAGACCAAGCAAGAGCAGACATGGAATAATGGCCATAATTGTAAATTCAGGAACAACAGTTGATCCAAAAATATAAAAAGAGATACGAGGAAAAGTACGACTTATGTTTAATTACAGATCTTTGAACGATAACACTCATAAAGATCAGAATTCACTACCCAGGATCAACACACTGCTTAGGAAGATCAGCAAGAGTCAAGTTTATTCAAAATTTGATTTAAAAAGTGGATTTCATCAGGTTGCTATGCATCCTGATTTGATTGAATGGATAGCCTTCACTGCACCAACAGGGTTGTTTGAGTGGCTAGTCATGCCATTCAGATTGAAAAATGCAAAATATATTTTCTAAGGAAAAATGGATTTCTGTTTTGATAAATGCTCTAACTTTCTTGATGTATATATTGATGATTTTATCATTTTCAACAAAAATGAAGCTGAGCACAAGGAGCATCTGGAAAAATTTCTTGCAATAGTTGAGGTAGAAGGATTGGTGCTATCTCCAACAAAAATGAGGATAGTAGGTAGTGGAATTGAATTTTTAGGAGCAATTATTGGAAAAAGAAAAATTAAGTTGCAGCCTCATATTATTAGGAAAATAGTTGATTTCCTAATGAATTAAAGGAAAAATAGGGAATGAGGTCTTGGCTTGGTATTCTCAATTATGCCAGAAGTTTCATCCTAAACCTTGGAATTCTCCTCGGACCTCTGTATCAGAAAACATCTCCGCATGGAGATAAAAGGCTAAACGATCATGATTGGGAGCTTATTAGAAAAATCAAGGACTTAGTTCAAAAATTACATGATCTAGAGATTCCTCGTGAAAATGCCTATATTATTCTTGAAACAGATGGCTGCATGGAAAGATGGGGAGGAGTATGCAAATGGAAGTCGGTTAAAAATGATCCTCGATCTTCTGAAAGAATATGTGCAAATGCAAGTGGAAAATTTGCAATGATAAAATCTACTATTGATGCAGAAATCTATGCCTGCATGGAAAGTTTAAACTCTTTAAAAATCCACTATCTCAACAAGTCTGAAATCTTTCTTTGAACAGACTGTCAAGGCGTAATCTCTTTCTATAACAAGACAGCTCAGAACAAACCATCTAGAGTTAGATGACTTGCATTCACTGACTTCATCAACGGGCTGGGAATCACCCTTCATTTTGAACATATAGACGGAAAGAACAATGTTCTTGCCGACTCAATCTCTCGACTAACTTTTATTCTAATTGCAGGTCAGGAAGAAAGCATTAATTCACTATTTACAGGAGAAGAATGGATGCTCAAAGCTCAAACTCTAACGGAAAGAATCCAACTAGAGAGGACGAATATTCAGAAATTGCATCGAATACTTATCAATGGATGCGAAAAGGAATACAAGACCGTCGGTGGAACAACAACATCCCAAATAAGCACCTTGAACTTTATGAATTACGACAAAAATGGATGCAACAACAGAAGAATCGAAGGAGGGAATTCAACGGAAGCCAGCCTAGCTCTTTTAATTTCCTAAATATCCAAAAAGACATCAGCGATCTACATTAGAAGTTATTATGGGAAAGCTTTGATTTCAAAATATCTACAGATGCTCATGACAAACTTATAAGAGCCGCCAGGCGCATCTAGTCAGATCAAGCTAATATAGTGCTCGAGGAACTTTGAATTCTTCAAAGGATGTACGAGAACAAAGTTGCCTATTACAAGAGTAATTTAAGCAAAGATAATACATGAAGTGATATCCTTCCAGATGTCAAAATAATGGAAAATTGTCTTGACAGTCTCATCAGCGTTATGGTAAATGTGGTATACCAGGGCCTAGAAAAAGGATTCCAGGGCGTACATTCAATACAGTCTTTTCTCATGTATATATGTATTTTCATCTGTCTGTATGGTATTTTATTGTATTTTGAGAAATTCGGATGATATTTTAAATGTTAGCATCTTGTGGAGTTGTAGTGGGTCCACAATTATTAAGTTTTGTCGGTCAGGTGATTAAGTCTGTAAGTGGGTACGGAAAAGATGCCATACCGCCTTTCTGCCCATGGTTTTATTCTTTTCGGCCCATGGTTTTGCTATTGGAGATCACCTTTCCACGAGGTGAAATCTTGGTCGACCACAATGAGTGAAATTATTCTCCACTCACATGGCCACGTTATCCTGTCAGTGCAAAGTTTATCTCTTAACTTCTTCCCTTCCTCTATGTAAGGGAGGTATATGTTTGAGTTGCAGTCAGTCTGGCCTGAAGCCAAGCGTCTACTTTTCTTTGGTTTGTGAGTCTTCCTATTATTAATAAAATTCCTTAAGTATTTTTCTTAAGTTAAGTTCTTATTTTTTGGCTATAAGTTCTTTGTGACCCCAAGCCGGCAATCTCCCGTTTCCGCCCTTTTTTGAAATCGAGCACTGGCTCTAAAGCTAATAAACCTTTGCTCTCATATTCTACATTCCTTTTGCTCTATCTAGTTGACATAGGAAATCTAGAAAAATTTTACAAAAAAAACCGAATAAATCCCAAAATTCTGAAAATCAAAATGTAAAATCACTTTAAACTTAAATCCACTAAGTAAGAGTTCTTCACCAAAGCATTTTCTCTAAATCTCTCAAAAAAAATTTCAAAATTTTGGATCTAGTCAATGTGAGAAAAATCTTTGGTGAAAATAAAAAAATTTTACTTTAAAGTGTAGCGCTTACCTTAAGAAGATGAAATCTGAAGTTCCTTTGCCTCTAAATCACCTCAAATCCACCGAAAATCAAGGCCTAGGTGCAAAAACAAAGGTTGAAGGTGACTTAAGGGGTAAAAATGGAGGTTTGTGGTTAAAATCTCGAATTAAAGGGTTAATTTGTCTCTCTCAAATCGAAGGCGTGGTCGACGCCAATGCCAACGCTGTCAGCGCTGAAGGACCAAAATTCACTATTTTGATTTTCAAATTTTCAATTTCCTTTCAATTTTTTCTAAAATTTTTAATATTTTTAACACAAATTTTTATCTAAATTCATAAATACACATTTAACAAACAACCATTTTCACAAACAACAACAAACTTTCTTTAATAAATGAAAATACACTTTTTACAAACACATTTCACAAATCACAAATTCACACTATTAGGCAAACTAATAATAAATTAGTGTCGAAATCAAGCCACAACACTAAACGCTGACAAAAAGCTATACACATAATCAAAGTTCAAAATTCTAAATTAAAAACAAACCAAATCAAACCTAACCAAATCCACACAATTACTTTAAACACATAAACAATATTAAGCAAGTAGAGAATTCACAATCTTCAATCATTCAGCCTCATCTTTAGTGCTTTCACCTCCTCTAATTTCTCCCGTAGATTGGTAATGAACATATAGGTTGTAAAAGGACCGATACGGGAATTGATCTGTTGAATATTCTTCGATCTACCCCTTTTCTTTAAACATCCGAATGAATCCTCTTTAAAAAATTTTAGTGTGATCAAAATTCTCTTTCATTCTCCATTCTAAGTGATAAAAAAGGTACTTGAGATCTCCCATTGCATTCATAATACTCTGAAGTTCTCTTTCAATTATCCTCAATTTCTTCTCTAAATTAAGCAAACTTCCAACTATTGGTGGCATTAATGGAGTTGAAGCATGTGAAGAATGATCTATAACAGCATTTAGTGCTTCATTTCCATTACCAACATACTGATCATCAATAGGAATCATGGTCTCTAACGGTAGTAAAACTTTTTCCCAATTTTTATATGGCACTTGGAATTGAGTACAAATAAAAAAAATTTTAGAAGGATGCCCAAGTCCATAAATTAGCCCATTCATAATGATTCCCATCACAATTTTAAGTATAATTGAACCTATATCAATAGGTTTCTCCATTTGAATACAGTAGTTTAAAATAGCACTCTCCTTGGTGACTCTACTAATCTTCATAGTAGGGAGTAATTTTACACAAATAAAGAAATGACATTGCTTCGATTGTGTGATGAAGCACAAAAACTAATATATCATTCAACTCGTACTTTCCACATATCACTTTCATCAATTAGAAATTATAAATATCTTGCATCAAATCTTGTGTAGGAATGAAATTTGCATAATGACAGATTGAAACATTTTATATCATATACAATTCGTTAATCATCGCTGGAGTAAATGGTACAGCCTTTCCTCATACGAAGACAACTCCTTGGGTTATTCCATGTAGATTTGCATAGAAATCCTTCACTACAGGTACAACAACCGCAGTAGTAGTGTAACACAGAACCTCCCATCGCCTTTACAGAATAATCTTGTCAACTGGAGCACCTGGATTGATCAACCCATGATTAACAAATTCTCTTTCCTTGATCAATCTCTTCTTGTTAATAACTTTATCATATAATCTCTGTGTGTTGAAACTAATAAACTTTCTTCTATTGAAAACTCCATACCTTGAAGTATTTATGTAATTGGAAGCCATGGAATCCGAAAATAGAAATTTTTTAGGCGTCCTAGGCAGTTTTTAGGACTTTAAAACACCTCCTGACAGTTATTATGGAGCGAAATCCCACAAAAGTCCACCAAAAGTTGCATGAACCGTCCAATCACTCTCGATGTTGTCGGTGCTCACAATGGGTGCTGCCGACGCTGAGATCCGGTTTCTTGGGAGCCGTCAGCGCCCATTCTTGCAAAGTCGGTGCTAGTGGCCAAATTTTTGCGATTTTTATTTTTTGTTCAATTAGATTCCAACAAGTCTTCCAATTTCAATATTGGACTTAATTTATAGTAAATTCAAATTTGTAGGATTATTATCTACTAATATATAAGATACTTAACAAACTAAATAGCAATACATAGACATAAGTATGGGTTCCCTCCCACAAAGTGCTTAATTTAACGTCGTTAACCTGACATACCATTTGTTTAGTTGTTTTGACTTAACATTAAAAATTCTTTAAATTGAGGTTTGTGTCCTTCGTAATAGTGTTTCAAATGATCCCATTAACTTTAAATATCTTTCTAGTGTTAGGATCTTTAATCACAACAGTTCCATAATGATAAACTTTCATCACTTTAAAAGGTCCTAACCATCAGGATTTTAGTTTTTCTGGAAACAATCTCAATCTTGTATTATATAATAGAACTTCTTGTCCATGTTCAAAATTCTTATGAATAATCTTTCGATCATGCCATATTTCATTTTCTCTTTATAGATTTTTGCATTATCATATGCTTCATTTCTAATCTCCTAAAGTTCATTGAGTTGCAATAATCTTTTCTCACCAGCATCTTTTAGATTAAAATTAAATTCCTTAATAGCCCAAAATACTTTATGCTCTAATTCTACAGGTAAGTGACATGTCTTTTAAAATATCAGTATGTGTGGGGACATTCCTATAAGAGTCTTATAAGCAGTTTTGTATGCTCATAATGTAGAATCAATCCAATTTATAAGGATTTACAGCTTTTTCTAAAATTCATTTAATTTCATGATCTAATATCTCTGTTGGACCATTAGTCTGAGGATGATAAACAGTAGAGAATTTATGCATAATATTATTCTTCCTAATTTATTTTTTGATTCTCTTATTCCAGATATGAGATCCTCCATCAGTAATAGTTACTCTCGACATTTCAGATCTTGTTAAAATATTTTTAATTAATAACTTAGAAACACTCCGAGCATCACATCTAGCTACAACAATAGCTTCAATCCATTTGGACATATAATCAACAACAAGTAATATATATAAGTTTCCAAATGAAGGCATAATTGGTCCCATAAAATCTAATCCCCACACATCAAAAATTTCAATTTCCAATGTGTAATTTAGAGGCATTTCATTTCTTTTTTGATATATTTCATACTCGTTGACATCCATCACATGTTTTAATAATCATTAACATCCTTAAAAATAGTAGACAATAAAATCTATCTTGTAAAATTTTATATGCAGTTCTATTTATTCTGAAATGTCCTCCAAATTCAGAATCATGACATCTTTCAATTATCTATTGAGTTTCTTCAAGAAGCACACGTCTTCTAATAATTAGATCTCTTCATTGTTTTTATAAATATGGGTAATCCCAAAATTAGTCTTTTGAATCATATATAAACTTCTTGAATTGTGGATTTTTATATCAAGTGGTAGAATATCACTTACAATATAATTTACTATATCAACATACGACACTACATCCATTTCATCAACACTATTTAATGGTTCATCAGGGAAATTCTCTAAAATTTCATTTGCAAAATTAGTTAATATTTCTATTTATATTCTAAACAAATGATCAGCTATTTGATTATCATTTTCCTTTCTATCAATCACAATAAAGTCAAATTCTTGCAATAGATGTATCCATCTAATTAATCCTGGTTTAGAATCCTTCTTTTAAATTAAATATTTAACAGCTGAATGATTTGTATGCACTATACATTTTGTTCCAATCAAATAAGGTCTAAATTTATTAAAGGCATAAACAATAGCTAATAACTCTCTTTAACTAGTAGTATAATTAATTTGAGCTTCATTGAGAGTCTTACTAGCATAATATATAACTTTAAAAACTTTATCGTGCCTTTGTCTTAACCCCAATAGCATAATCACTAGCATCACACATTATTTCAAATGGCTTCTCCCAGTCAGGTGGTACTATTATAGGTGCAGTGACTAATTTTTTCTTTGACAATTCAAATGCTTTTATGCATTCTTCATTAAAATCAATTTTTGTATCTTTTCTAAAAGTTGTCATAGAGGCTTAATTATTTTTGAAATTTTTTTATGTAGAGCCTATAAAAACTAGCATGTCCTAGATAACTTCTCACCCCTTTAACACTAGTAGGTGGTGGTAATTTTTTTATAACTTGAATTTTTGCAGGATATACCTCCATGCCTTTCCCGGAAATTTTATGCCTGAGTACAATACTTCGTGCAACCATAAATTGACAATTTACAAATTTAATACTAAATTGACTTTTTCACATTCTTCCAAACTTTTTTGAAATTATTAAGGCATAATTCAAACGAAGTCCTAAATACATAAAAAGCGTATATAGACACTTCCATTCCAAGTTCTATAAAATTTTTAAAAATTTACATCACACATATTTAAAATGTTGCAGGTGCATAACATAGTGCAAAAAACATTCTACGAAAAGCAAATGTTCCATATGGGCTTGTAAACATTGTTTTTTCTTGATCCTCTGAAGCAATTGGAATTTGGTGATAATTGGTATTTCCATCTAAAAAGTAAAAATACTTATTCCCTGCGAATCTATCCAACATTTGATCTAGAAAGGGTAAAGAAAAGTGATGTTTTCTGGTGGTCATATTTATTTTTCTATAGTCAATGCAAATTCACCAACTAATTACTTATCTTATTAGTATTAATTCATTTTTCTCATTTTCTTCAAAAGTCACTACTCCTTTCTTCGGGACACAGTGAGTTGGGCTTACCAAAGCACTATCTAAAATAGGATATAAAATTCCAGCATCTAACCATTTTAAAATCTCTTTTTTAACAACTTCTTTCCTTATTGGGTTTAACCTTCTCTCAGGATCAGCTTTAGGTTTATATTGTTCATCTACTAAAATTCTATAAATAGAAATTGAAGGAATAATTCCTTTAATATCCGCTAAAATCCTTCCAAAAGCCTTTTTATACTTACTCAACATTTCTATTAACTTTTGTTCCTGAATCACAGTTAACTCGAAAGATATAACAACCGACAATGTAGATGACTCTCCTAAACATATATACTTTAAATGGGCAGGTAATGTCTTTAATTTAAGTTCAAGTGGTTTAATACTTGAAGGAATAAGATTTTACTATCATTTTCCTACAATTCTAAAGTTTCAAATTTGCCCTCAATATAATCCAAATCTTCTTCTTTAATTTCATCTTCATTCTAAAAATTTCTCCTTGCTTAAATTTATCTTCGAATTCTTTCTTATATTTTTCATTACTTTGATAATCAGCTACTTCCATCCTGAAACATTCATAATTTTTTTCTATTGTTGGATATTTCATAGCTTTTGCTATAGTAAATTTTACTTCTTGATCATTAACTTTCATTATTAATTCTCCTTTTTGAACATCTATTACAGCTCTTCCTGTTGTAAGAAATGGTCTCCCTAAAATAATAGGAATCTCTTTATCTTCCTCCATATCCAATGTATAAAGTATACAAGGAAAATAAATTTATCCACTTTTACTAGTAAATCCTCTATAACTCCTTTTGATTAAGTTATTGATCAGTCAACTAACTGAAGAGTTACAATAGTAGGGGAAATTTCTCCCAAATCTAAATGTTTAAAACTTATAAGGGCATAAGATTGACACTCGCGATCACATAAAGCTTTTTCATAGAACTTTTCACCAATTGCAGAAGGTATAGTAAAACTGTGGGGATCTTTTAATTTTTCAGAAAGCTTTTTTTGAATAATATCACTACTCTCTTCACTGAGTGCAATGGTCTCATGATCTATAAATTTCCTTTCTTATTTAGTACATCCTTCATAAATTTTGCATAGCTTGGCATTTTTTTCCAAAGCTTCAACAAAAGGAATATTTATTGTTAACTTCTTAAGGATTTCAAAAATTTTTGTAAATTGTTTATCTTTTTTCTTTTGCTTTTGTCTTTGAGGAAACAGAGGTAATGGTTTTTCTAAAGGAACTTGTGTTCATTCATTTTCGTGTTGATCATTTTCCATTTCTTCCTTCACTTCATCAACTTCAGTTTCTCTCTTGATTCTTGTTTCAATTTATTTTCCACTTCATAATTGAATAGCTTTAATTTGTTCTTTATTTTGATCTTTTGGATTAACTTCCACAGTACTCGAAAGAATTTCAGAAAGTCTGTGAATAAGTGCAGTAACAATATGTCCTAATTGATTTTCAATATTTATAATAACAACCAACTAATTATGTATTTTATTTCACATATTCAACATCACTTCTTGCATCGTCAACTTCTTTTCCTTAACTTGTGGGTTGGGATTGGAGTTAAATCCTGGAGTATAATTAGGTCAAAAATTAGGATTTCCATGATTATTCAGATTTACAGATTGATTCACTTATTTATTATAGTTATTCCAACAAAAATTATGGTGATTTTTCCATCTAGGGTTAAAATAGTTAGAATAGGGATTGTTATTTTTATTATTTATAACATTTAAGGTTTCATAAGATGGTTGAGTATCAATAATCTGTCCTAGTAAATTTTCCTCTAATTCTGGGGTATTTGAGAATAATTCACTCCTATTTGATCAATCTTTTTAGAAATAGTAGCAATTTGAGATGCCAAAATAGACATTGCATCAGAATCATGAATACTTGCTAATCTCTTAAGATTTACCCTTTCAGAAGGCCATTAAAAATTATTAGTAGCCATTTCTTCAATTAAAAAATATGTTTCATCCAAAGGTTTTAACATTAATGATCCGCCAGCAACAACATCTATAATAAATCTTAATGATCCTACTAATCCATTGTAAAAGGTTTGAATTATTAAACAATCTTGCAAAGCATGGTGTAGACATTTTCTAAGAAGATCCTTAAATCTTTCCTAGGCTTCATATATGGATTCCCCTTCAAATTGATAAAAAGATGTAATATCATTTCTAAGCTTACCAGTTTTCGAGGTTGGAAAATATTTAGCCAAGAATTTTTATGATAGTTCTACCCAAGTTCTAATAGATCCAGCTGCTAATGAATTTAACCAAGCTTTGGCTTTATCCCTTAATAAAAAAAGAAAAAGTCTAAGCCTAATAGCATCATTAGACATTCCGTCATATTTAAATGTAGCACAAATTTCAAGAAAACTAGCAAGATGTAAGTTAGGAACTTCATTAGGCGATCCTTCAAAATGCTTATTTTGTACCATTTTAATAATAGCAGGTTCAAGCTCAAATGAATTAGAATCAATATTAGCATTTTGAATAGTTAAATGAAGTTCATCTGTTGTCGAATTCATACAATCTTTTAAAGGTCTTTGTTGATTCTCATTTATTAGATTTTCTATATTATTTGCCATTTCTTTCAAAATCTTAATTTCTCTTTATTTTTTTCAAATCTTTCTAATAATACGTTGTAATTTGGAATCGTAAGGTACTAAACTTTCAAATCCAATATCTCGCATAAACAAATAAAGTAAGCAAAGTAAAATTCTTTAAAAATATACTCTTAAATAAATTTCTTTTTTTTAATTTTTGATTATATAAATATATATATATATATATATATATATATATATATATATATATATATATATATATATATATAT
>NEWO01000495.1:57004-84071 GCA_003013225.1 Phalaenopsis aphrodite | reverse complement strand
TATATATATATATATATATATATATATATATATATATATATATATATAATAATAATAAAAGAGCAACTCATGGCTCCTTATGTGTTGATAAAAGAAAAGGTTACAAAGTTGGGGAGGGAAAGTTGATCTCTATCTAAATAGAAAAAGTAATAACATAATAATCCTAGGAGTTCCAATTTCCAAAGTACAACTCCACAAAAATAAAAAAATAAAGTGTGTAGTAAAATAACTCTAAAAAGTACATGTATACCCGCAAAAAATTATGTCAATAGAAAGAGTATACACAAGAAAAAGCAAAAACATTTAAGCCCATGTCGTTAGTGTTGAAATATAACAAATCAAACTTGAGGCTTGTTAATCCATTGAGAGTTGCAAAGATAAAATTTTGAAACCTGTAAATGAAGGAAAAAATCTTCTACCAAAACATAATAATGCTGCACCATGATAAAATCATCAAAGCAAAGTAAGGGAGTGTTAAAAAACTGGTGTTTCTCAAAATAATGCTCCCATAACACAGAAAATTGATAATCCATATGAATAACAGGTGTAAGTGTTTGACCACAAAGTTGGTGTCCAACAAAAAAAAATTCAGGATAGTACCCAACACAAACAGTCGGGATTAAAAAATCCTTCCCGTGCCTATCCAAAAGGTAGAGAATAATACAAGACTAGAAATGCTAAGGATTGAAACATAAATTCCAAAGAACTTGAAAGAATCTACATAAATTATAGAATGCAACATTAGTGGCAAACAATGTCATAATAAGTGAGTGTCTGCAGCTCATTATTCATCAATGCTATAGTAGAGAAGCCAAACAATGACCAACATACTAAGAAATAAAGCCCAGCAAACTTCCAGCATCATGCTAAATCGCAAAGATAAATTCTAGGCTAGCATAGTATGCCCAAGAATAGAAGAAAAAAGCATAATTAAAGTCTAATATAAGGGGCCTCCAATTTGTCACTCTGTATAAGAGTGTGAAATTAAATTGGAGGAGTATCCCTAACAAAAGCACCGTGCATTAGACATTTTGCCAACCAATCTGCAGAGGAATTTCCCTCTCTAAAAATGAAAGAGTATTGAATTTGAATATTTTACATCTCATTATGAAGCCAGATACTTCTTAGCAATGTAATAATATACCAAGCAAGCTTAAGTTTACCCTTAAGCATATGAAAAAAAGCTTCAGAATTAGTTTCTAGAATAAGGCAATTGAAATTCAGGGAACAACAGTCTGTAAAGCAGCATGCACTACACAAATTTCAGTTTTAAGGGATGTAGTGGCATTGCATGGGAAGGAAAAATAGGCTAAGAATTTATCATAAACATCTCTAAACAGACCCCCTCAGCATCATAACCAGAAGAGTAGCTACCATCTACATTAACTTTAATCCAGCCTTGGGGGGTGGTGCCCATTTAATTGAAATGAGTTTCCTACCCCTCCCAATAGGAGGAGAGGTAGCTATTCTATTTTCTAAATTCCAAGTCTTGTGAAAATGAGCCACAACTAAAGTAGAAATAGAGATAGAAGTATGACAAGGATTTTTATACTTATGACTATTTCTAGCCATCCAGATGAACCAAAGTACAATAGTAGGAAAGTAAAAGAGCTTTTTAAAAGAAGGAATCACAATAACAGTTTTAAAGTTCAAGTTTTAGGGCCAATTAATACTAAAGAAGCACCCTATTTGATTCCAAACAACTTTGTAAAAGGGGCAATCGAAAAACAAGTGATTGGCAGATTCAACATCCTTTTTACAGTTGCAACAAAAACTATTTTAGTTTGAAAATATTATCCAAATGAAGCAAGTTATGAAAGTATCTCAATAGAAATAAAGAGATGGAGGGGAAAATATATTTATGCCTCATGTAAGCATTCCATTTCCAAGTGGTAAAAGTGTGTAGTTTCGAATAAAGCAATTTAATAACAGAAGATCTACTTTGAAATTTTCATATAGGAATATCCTTTTCATGAGCTCTAATAGGTATAGTGGCAATGTCAGGAGCTAAAGCACCAACTAAAGAATTTGTTTTAGCCATACTCCAAGCAGCGTCAATACAACAATCGTATATGAACAAGTTAAAATCATAACTAGAATTAGATAAAGTAAGATGAGAAGAAATTCCCCATTCATTATTTCAGAAAGAGATGTTGCCATCCCCAATGTCCAAATAAATAAAATTAGAAGCCACCTCCCTGGCAGAAATAATAACTTTCCAAAGTTTAGAGTCCCCCACCTTCCATTTGACCATGAAAGGGTGAAGGTTCTTGAAATATTTATGAAGCATAAACTTAGCCCATAGAGACTCCCTCAAATGAAATTTAAATGAGAGTTTACACATATTAATATCAATAATCTGTTGTATAATTTTAAAACCAAGGCCACCATCATAAAGTAGCCTACTATTGTACTGTCAATTAGTCCAACTTTTCGAGGATGAAGAGCCCTTCTAAAGAAAATTGTTGAAAATAATCTCAAGATTGTTTTCTGTGCATTTCTTGGTTTTAAGGACTTGCATAGTTTAGAGGGAAAGTGTACATAAGACACTTTTCAATAAAGTGAGCCGCCACCATTAGAAATGAAAGTATTTTTCCAATCATTTATCATAAGTTTAATTTTATCAATCACATCATCCATCTACGTTTTTTTCCTCCTGCCTCTAAGAATGTTAACCCCAAGATACTTAATAGGAAGCATAAAAATTTTGCAACCAGTGTAAGTGGAAACCCAAGCATGACTATTATAGGAGACATTTTTGCCAAAATAAATGAAGCACTTAGTCAAGTTAAACATCATACCAAAGATGCTTTGGAAGTTCTTTAAAAAGGACATGGTAGCTTTAATAACACATTTGCTAGCATTTAAAAACAAGAGAGCATCATCAAAATAAGCAAGATGACTCACTACAATCTTGGATTTATGAGGGTATTGAATATGATAATGCCCAAGATGCAGCTTATTAGTTGATACACCTAAAATATATAGTATTTTTAGACACATTTTTATACCTATTTTTTTTATATTGAGCTTTAATGGAAGGTATTTTTGTGTTTTTCTTTTAGTTATAGATAAAAAGGTGAAAAATGCTTAAATGAGTGAAAAAGGATCAAATTTGGAGCAAATGGGTGAAAAATGTGCAAAAGTGTTTAGGTGCCTAAGCGCCATATCCGACGCTTGTGCACCGGGTAAACAGAGAAGGCTACGCCTAAGCGCTAGAGGCCCCGTGCTTAAGCGCCAGTGGCAGTTAATGGAAGGGTAAATTCAAATTTTGTGAATTTTAAAGAGGTTTTTGAGGCTCCTATTGACTTAATAGGTTGTTATAACCACCATGGATGAAAATTATTGTGAAAGGATGCATCTCTTCGGAAATACATAGAATCAAAACACATTTTTGAAGAGATACCAAGGCACCTTTTGGAGAACTATAAAATAAAGAAGATTGGGACTTTGAAAGAAGATTGGGACTTTGAAAGAGGTCCTAAATGTACTGGGAAATTTTTAAAAGTTCAAAAATTGGGGAGTTACTTGGAGATATTTTCAGGCATCGCATATTTATCCTTTTTTTTTATTTTAGTTTTATATTGAGAGTGTTGTAAAAGAGAAGAGATTCAAAGGAACTTCAAGAGTTTCATGGAGGACTTGAGATAAGTTTTTATCTTTGCTTTATACTACATTTAGTTTTAATTGAGACTTATTGTTAGTTTAACAATGATTTCTACTTTTAAACTAAACTGTGGTTTGATTTTCTCCATTGATTTTGAGTAGTTTTCTTTATCTTTCTTCTTAAAATGATAAGCAATTAAGTGTTTGATGGAATTTGTGGAGGGTATTGATCTTTAATGTTGGAAGAAGTTGTGATGATTTAAATCTATGTACTTCATTTATTTCTTGATTTAGCCAATCCAGATGTTAAAATTTGTTGTGAGAACATGTTAGAATTGGGTTGGTATTGTCTCAGTTAATAATTGGAAAAAATCACATTAGGTTTTTTGAATGAGAATGTATTTCATATGATTGAGTTCAAATAAATAGGGAAATATTCATTGAAGGGTGTAGAGTTAGAGGACTTTAAAGTGATAGGTTAAAGCCCCCAACTTGATTTGTTGTTTTAGGTTCTAAAACGAGATATTAGCCCCCAGGTGGAGGGAATCAATGGAGCTCTAGAGTGAGAGCTAGTATCATCCATGCCTAGTCGGTCTTTAGAACTATTCAAACTTTAAATTAGCCAATGTTATTTATATCATCTCTAGTAAGGGTAAAGAATATTATTGGTCCTATTTGACACAACACAATATGCATACTTCCATAAAAAAATTCATACACTTATAACTGATTCATGTTAAGGAGAAAGATATTTTCATATTTAGTGTTTTTCTTCAAGAAAAACTCAAGTTTTCTTTTTAAGTTTGTACTGTTTTTGTCAAAATATTAAAATTACCAAAAATATTTAAAATTTCTTTACTACAAAAACTTCTTTAGTTTAAATAATTGTCTTTTTAAAAATAGCAAGTTTTCGAAAAAGTGCATATTGCATATATTCCTTGTGGGTTTGATATTCTGGTCTTAAACAAAATGTCCTATATTACTTGATAACAATACGTATACTTGTGTAGTATCCTAATATATATATATATATATATATATTTAAAGTTAAATTCTTATTTTCTTCAAGAACTAGTTTTTAGTCTTGTTGCAAAATAAGAAAATATAAGTGAAAAAAATATAATCAGAATTTTTGTTATACTGTTGCATATAAGCAGTTATTTGGGATCAATTTTTTGGCGCTGTTGCCGAGGAAGTGAAGTGGAATTTGTAAAGAATTTGTTGATTTAAAAGTAAAATTCTATTTTTAGAAAGTCTTATTTAAAATTTAAGCTATTATATTTTATTTTTTGTGTGTTTAATTTTATTTTATGTTAGTGTATGCATAATTTAGGTTCTGAAGGACTAGTGCCTTACAATTCTGAATTAGAAAGAACTCTTAGAAAAATTAGAAAAACCAAAAAAATTAAGAGTCTTGAAAAATCCAAAAAAATTATAGAAATGACAAACCAAAATAATCAAAATGCTTAAATTCATCAAGAGTTTTGACCTTTAAGAGATTATGTGAACCCTACTTTATATGAACTTCATTGTAGCCTTCAAGGAACTACCATAGTGGCTAATTCATTTGAGCTTAAACCAATTATTATCCAAATGGTATCAAATAATCAGTTTGGGGGATCACCAATTGAATATCCAACTTTACATCTTGCCAATTTTCTAGAATTGTGCGCTACATTTATATATGATGGTATATCGGATGATGTCATAAGACTTAGGTTATTTCCTTTCTCACTGAAGGATAAAGCTAAGAAGTGGTTAAATATTCAAGGGGGAAGAACCAAGTAAAATAGCAAATTCATTAAGTAATTAGCCAATATTCATGAATCTCATGCATTTACTATGTTAGCAAATCAAGTTGCTGCAATTTCAAGGAAGTTATACCAATTTAGAATGAATTTTTCTCAAATAAATTTTCATGATTGAAGAGAATTCATTAGGACAAATGGTAGATTATCAATCATCATTAGAAACTTTGAATGCCATAAATAACAAGAAGAATAACCCATATTCAAATTATGGTAACCAAGGTTAAAAAACCATCCCAACTTTAACTAGAACAACAGTTCAATTGGTAATAATTAACAAGGGGGAAGAACCAAGTAAAACCATTGAGAAACTGAAACAATCAAAGGAATAATAATTATAGATCCACTTATCCACCAGGTTTCAAGATTAATACACAATTTAAGGAGAAGAAGTTGTCCATAAAAGAAGTACTGTTACAAATGGGAAATCAATTACAAAGTCAAGGAGCTACAGTTAGAAATATTGAGAATCAACTTAGGCAAATAGCAAATTCATTAAGTAATAGATTCCAAGGAACACTTCCTGGTAATACTAAATCAAATCCAAAAGACCGGAATAAAGTGCAAGTAAAAGTCGTTCAACTTAGAAGTGAAAGAGAGTTGGAAGGTAGGGTTCAAAAAGAAATTGTAGAGTGAAGAAATTGAAAAATCAAAAGTGGTCGCTCTAAAAGATTTTGAAAGACCTATTTCTCCGCTAAAAATTAATTTGGAACTCCACCACCTTCATTTCCTCAGAGACATCGTCAGTAGAAGTTGGATAGCAATTTTCAAAATTTATGGAAATATTTAAGAAGCTTACAATTAATATTCCATTTGTTGAAGCCTTAGAAAAATGTCAAGATATGTAAATTTTATGAAGGATATTCTCAACAGTAAAAGGAAGTTTGAAGATAATGAGATGGTTGCACTTAGTGAGGAGTGCAGTGCTATAATTCAGAAAAAGCTTACTAAAAGCTTAAAGATCCTGGTAACTTTACTATTCCATGTGCAATAGGAGACATATTTTATGGGGAAGTTTTATGTGATTTAGGTGCAAGCATTAAGATTAAGCCATTATCAATATTCAAAATATTGGGATTAGGAGAAATAACCCCTACTACTACAACTCTGCAGTTAGCAGATGTTCAATAACTTACCCTAAAGAAGTTATAGAAGATGTCTTAGTGATAGTGGATCAATTTATCTTTATTATTGATTTGATTGTGCTAGATATGAAGGAATAAAAAGAGATACCTATCATTTTGGGGAGACCATTCCTAGCCACAAGAAGAGCAATGATAGATGTGTTGAAAAGGAAATTAACAATGCGCGTCAATGATCAAACTGTTACTTTCAATATTTCAAGATCAATAAAATATCCTGCAAAAGGTAAAGATGATGAATGTTATAGGATGGATGCTATAAGATATCTAAGTGAATCTCATTTCAAAACAAATTATAAACAAAAACCTAAAGAAAAAGATTTGGAGCACGAGCATGAAGAGAAATTAGATTGATGTGAAGAACTTTTTAAGGAAGATTCAAA
The DNA here is from genome assembly GCA_003013225.1 of Phalaenopsis aphrodite. Lineage (NCBI taxonomy): Eukaryota > Viridiplantae > Streptophyta > Magnoliopsida > Asparagales > Orchidaceae > Phalaenopsis > Phalaenopsis aphrodite. The sequence goes on along the minus strand of NEWO01000495.1, from coordinate 77,132 downwards.
CTATGTTCGAGAAAGTTTTGAAATTTTAGTTGATAGATAAATAAATCATTTTGTCCATCAATTAAAAAACCTCCAAAACATGAGTTGAAGTTACTTCTTGAATATTTAAAATATGTCTTTTTAGGAGATTCGTCTACTTTACAAGTTATAATTTCCTCAAAATTAATGATAGAAGAAGAAGAAAGGTTGATAAAAATTTTTGAAAAATTTTAAGAAAGCTTTTGGATGGACAATTGCTGATATTAAAGGAATAATTCCTTCAATTTCTATGCATAAAATTCATAAGGAAGAGAACTGCAAAAACATGGGTTATCTTCTAATGAGACTGAATCCTATTATGAAGAAGTTGTTAAGAAACAAATTTTAAAGTGCTTAGATGTATTAATTATCTACCCTATTTTAAATAGTGCATGGGCTAGTCCAATTCACTACACTCCTAAGAAAGGAGAAGTAGTTGTAACTGTGAATGAACATATATAATTAATACCAACTAGACAAGTTACAGGGTGACAAATATGCATTGATTATAGAAAATTAAATCTTGCCACTAGGAAAGATCATTTTCCATTACCCTTTCTAAATAAAATGCTAGATAGACTAGCTGAGCATAAATACTTTTATTTTCTGGATGGATATACAGGTTATCTCAAAACACAAATATCTCATAAGGATCAAGAGAATGCAACTTTTACAAGCCCTTACAGTACATTTGCTTTTAGAAGGATGCCCTTTGGTTTATGTAATGCCCCTGCTACATTTCAAAGATGTATGATGACAATTGTTTGTGATTTAATTGAAAAAGGGATTGAAGTATTCATGGATGATTTTTCAGTGTTTGGAACTTCATTTGACTCATGTTTAGAACATTTATCTAAAGTTCTTAAGTGTTGTGAAGAAATAAATTTAGTTCTTATTTAGGAATAATGCCAATTTATGGTAGCAGAAGGAATTGTATTAGGTCATCAAATATCAGAAAATTGTATATAAGTAGATCCTGCTAAAATTTAAGTGATCTCTAATTTACCTTATCCAATGAATGCAAGAAAAATTGAGAGTTTTTTAGGACATGTTGGATTCTACAGGTGATATATTAAAGACTTTACAATGACTACTAAGACTTTATGCCATTTGCTAGAGAAAGATGTAATTTTTCAATTTTCATAAGGAATGTGACACGCCTAGAGAATGCTTGATTTTTCATATACATTTTATGCTTAATTTTAATGATATTGCTCTTTAAAGGAAATTATTTTGCATGTTTTTTATTTTTGGTACAAGAAATGAACTTTTGGAGAAAAAGAAACAAAAACGGTGCAATTTGAAGCAAAAACGAGCAAGAAATGAAATTTTGCCATGACACCTTTTGATATGTCTTTCAAAGCTTAATCTCTTTTACACTTCTTACATATTTTTGAATGACATTACACTTTAAATGAAGGTTGTTTTCATGCTTATTTTGTAGGGCTATCTGTTAGGAACGCAACGCAACTAAAATGGGGTGAAATAAAGCTAAAACGAAGTCAATCGGAGCGAAATTGTGGAGCTGCGCAGTCTACCATCCGACGGCGCCCAAAATAGCGCCGACAACGAGATTTACCCAAGAAGATCAAAAAATGACAGAAAATCTCACCGATGGCGCCCTCGAACCTGCCGACGGCGACCGGGGCGACTATGTACCGATTTTTGGTGGTTATGGGCCAAAATTCAACGTATTTGGACGCTTTTAGAAATGTTTCTTGTGGCAACTCTCCAAACTTTGTCCCTACACTTTAAAAAAATAAATTTATGTTAGAAAAGTGGCGGATTTTAGAGGTTTTTGTGAGGTAAAATGTTAGGAAAAATATGGAGAATGTTTAGGGTTCTTAGAATAGGAGTAGAAATGTAGATTTATATCCTTTTGGAGAGATTGAAGAGGGGATTTTGAGAGAATTTGTAAGGAGATGTTCTAGCATTGCATGGATCAGTGGGAGACTTTATGGGAGAGACTTTCTTCTTTCTTTGAAGGGAAAATGCTAAAGACTGTGTTCTTGATTATCTTATGGTTTTATAAACACTTATATAGTGGATTTGCTTTGATGAAATGAAGTTTTCCGTTGTGTTTTCTTCATGCTTTGTGATGTGTTTCTCTTACTCTCTCTTCTTGTTTGAAAATAATGGTATGAGAAGATTACACCATTGTTTTCATTTTACTTTTCTTTTGTAATGAGTAGAAATCATGTTTAGGATTTGGTAATGCACGTTAGAAGTGGATTTAATTATAAACGTGATTGTTTTTACTTGCACTTTATTTACATTAAAATAAAGGCTTGTTGTAATCTTAAAATTTATTATAATTGCATTAAAACCTGAGAAGGCTGTATAATTCTCAACGAAGTAGAGCCACATTCAGATTCTATGGATGGTTAAGTTCATGGGAGTTGAATGCAAATAAATACGGAAATATGCTTTGATGGGCGTAGAATTGGAGATTTTAGGGTGACAGACTAAAATCCCCAATTTAGTCCTATTGTTTGAGTACTGAAACGGAGATCTTAGCCCTCAAACAAGGGGAACGTGGGAGCTCTGAATTGAGAGTAGGTATCCTCTCAGCCTAGCCACAGATTCAGTAAATAAGCATAGGATTAGTCAATGTTCTTTATGCCTAAACCAAAGGGTAAAGAATAGGATTGCTCCCATTTGGCACATACAATATTTAATGCATCTTATTCATTTACGTTATCCAATTTATTGCAAAAGAATACTAGTTTTTATTATCTCAAAATTCTCCAAACCACTTCTTCCAGAAAGGTGTCTCTTTAGAAGTAATATTGGCATTTAGTTATAGTTACTATCTTTACATTTAAAAATTGCTTTTAGGAGTAGTTGCTAAATAAAATATCATTTTAATCAACATTCCAAACTAAGGACTAATTGTAGTAGACTAGAATTTGACTAAGGACCTCTTACCTCGCTTCCTCGTGGGATCAATATTGTGGTTTTTACGTATACTTGCATTTATATCACTTTGACTATATAGAATATATAAAATTAAGGATATAAAAAAATCGCATCAAGTTTTTGGCACCGTTGCCGGGGAAGCTTCGGTAAAACTTTAGGAGAATTTTACTTGAAGTAATTAGGCTTAGACTTGAAAAACTGTAGTGTCATAAAAATTATTTTGTGAGAAAAGTGTTTTTATATGAAAAAGTGTTGTGAAAAAAGAAAAAAAAATGTTTTTATGAAAAATAAAGTGTTCGTGAAAATATTTTGTTGTGTTGAATATATTTCATCGGTTATTTGTTTAATTGTTAATGTATTGTTTGTTGTGTTGTTTATGCAAATAAAGGATCTGTAGGACTTGTGCCTTATGATCCAAAAAAGAAAAAAATAAAAATACAAAAAGGACTAAAAAAAACTAGAAATGGAAATAGAAAAGTTTCAAGATAATAACTTGGAAAATCATCATACTTCATTGAGGGATTACGTAAATCCTAAGACAGATGAAATTCACTCAAGTATACAAAACCCTATCGTAGAAGCTGACTCGTGTAAAATAAATCCCGAGATTATCCAACTGTTGCAGAATAATCAGTTTGGAGGAACTCCTTTGGAGGATCCCTATTTACTCTTATCAAATTTTATAGAACTTTGTGCTATATTTTGTTATAACAGTATGTCAAACGATGCTGTTAGACTAAGGTTTTTTCCTTTCTCACTAAGGGATAAGGCTAAAGTGCGGTTATACTCATTAGCACCTTGCTCTATTAAAAATTGGGAGGAGTTAACTCAGAAAATCCTAGCTAAGTATTTTCCACCTTCAAGGCTACTAAAACTTAGAAACAATATTATCTCATTTTTTCAGTATGAAGGGGAATCAATAGATGAAGCCTGGGAAAGATTTAAGGAACTCCTAAGAAAGTATCCACACATTGGTCTCCCCGATTGGTTAATCATTCAAACTTTTTACAATGGGTTAGTAGGATCACTTAGGTCTATAATTGCGCTAGTGCTGATGGATCATTAATGTCAAAACCATTTGATGAAGCATATGAGTTAACTGAAAATATGGCTGCAAATGAATTTCAATGGCCCTCTACAAGGGTAAATCCTAAAAAAGTAGCACATTTTTGGTTGAGGTATAGTTTTTCCTCTTTAGTAGCTTAGGATCTAGCCATAGGACTTTTTCTGTTGACACTTCCTAGAGAAATAGACATGGAACTCTCACCATTAGAGATTCCTAAATCTTCTCCACACAATTAGAAGTTCCACATATTGCTCGCAACCTCTAAATACTTAGTAGGTGGGGTCACTATGGGGGAAACTCCAGATGAGTCACCCTTAGGACTGTTGGACCTTAGGGTTAACCTTGGGTGTTGGCCTGGAGCTAAAACACTCACTACACTTATCTGTACCCACAATCACTCACAACCCAAAATTTCTATCCTAGATCCCTTGATCTTTTGGGATACTCATGTAGATGGTCCCCTAAACCTAGTAGCCATAGGGTTATGTTTTAGCTAAGACCACTATGTAGAGGACCCAAAATAAGGTTTCCATTGGTCCATGGATTATTAGTGATGGTTGGTACCTCAACTCTACCAAAATACCCATCTTGGCCTTTTACCCCTAAAACACCCCACAATTACCAAAAGACCCCTCCATAGCTCAAAATCCCAAAATCTCAAAAATTCAAAAAAATCCCATAAATTGCTTATAAATCCTAAATATTCCTAATTTCATTTATCTCAACTACAACATGACCCAAATTGACCAATTTTACCATCTTTAACCAAAATCCCCAAATTGCTCTTTAAAGACACAGATTTCCCCAAATCCAATTCAAATGTCCATAAATTTAATCTCAATTGACCCCAATTCAAATCCTAAACTCAAATTTACTTTTAATATGTCCAAACAAAACCAAATTCAAGCTCAATTGGTCCATGATTTGAGCCCAATTTTGATTTGGCTGAAAACCCCAATTTTGATCATATGACATAATCTCACCAAATTGAACCCATAGCCAAGTCAATTGGCGTCAATTAATGTTGAAAAATTTGTATAACATTCCTATACATCAAAATCAACCATCAATTGGCCTTTTTAAAGCCTCATATCCATTTGATTTTGGCCTAAATCCAAAATTCCCAAATTTAGCCCCAAGTTGGCTAAGTCCCCAAATTTCACCCAATTAATTGCCTTAACCTCCAAATTGCCACCCAATTCATATTGAAAACTCTTCATGAGGTGCCCATTGACCATTTACAACAATCAAGTTGCACTTATCCCAAGGCTAACTCAATCTAGACCCATGCCTAGTCCAACATGACCGAATATATTAAAGTTCAAAATTCCCTCAAATTGACCTTTCAATTGAACTCAAACCCACACCCATCCTTCACCAAAGTTGTTCCTTATCTACACCAAATTAAACAATCAATTGGGCCAATTGACATGGCTAGTCTATCCCAAACACAAGTTTTGGTCATTTGCGCCCACTTGGACCCATGCACTAAATGTGACCTAACCACACTAATGCCATCATATTAACTCCACCACAACCATTAGTTGGACTTACTGACTAGTCAAAACACCATGAAATCACCTAAATCAAGAAATGGACCAAAGGTCCCCTAAATTAATGGATCTTATTTCCAAAAATGCACAAGTTTAAGATATCTTTGTCAAATAAAAGCACATTTGCATTAAATTATTGTGATGGATTCTAATGGGATCCCTGAGCTCCTAGCCACGTCCCTTTGGTTAACCGGCCAGCCTAGTGGCCGGAAAAGCCCAAAATCAAGAGCCACTCCCATGTCACCTCACCTAAATAAAACCTAGAGGCCAGCTAATCCAAATCAAATTGAAGAGCTCCTCTGCCCTCCACCTAAGCACCACAATGCACCCAAACTTATGCCCTGAGAGCCACCCCATGGCCATTTGTATAAGAACTCACCTCCCATGGCCATGGGAGGTGTGCTGAAATTTTCTTAGAGAGGCCTCTCCAAGCTTCACACAGAGCTTCCCGAAGATCCCCTCAGTTCATTCCAACCATTTTTCCTCACCCATTCCCAATGCCAGAGCTCAATTTTGAGCTTGAAACCTTGCCGTAAACCAGGATAGAACCCAATACACCTCCACAGTCCATCAAACACAAATTAACTTCACCCACACCTTTACAACAGTGAAAGAATATAAAGCCCCATCAAATCCCCCTTCCACAAAGCCCCATAGCTCTAGACCAACACCTGAAATCGAGCTTGGCCGAATTCATACCTAGACCATACACCAAGACGAGGGACTCAATCCCTAGCCTCCTTGGACCCCAACGAACATGTCGAGCACCTCTGATTAAAGCCTCCCTTCTCAAAGCAAAGGTATAAAACTTCTCCTCCTCCCAAGCTTATTTTTATTCTCCATTTACTTAGGCTTGATTTCATGGTAAATTAACTGTATGGATGTCTTCGTCTCACTTAGACGAGTCCATAGAATCAAACACAAAGTGATTTGGTTGAGTCTAGGGTGAGATCTTAAGATTTTAGTGTGGACAGGCATGGGATCATTCTACCGGGACGATGAAGGGGAGCCGTTCGGTCAAGCGTGTATCAAATGGACGGGGGAGATCGAGCCAGGCAACGCTTCGGGACATATACCGCGGGCCGATTCAGCAAGCTTAGGGGGGATCATTTATCGTTGAGAAGGTCTATACAGGAATAGCCTACCAGTTGGTGGCGTCCAACCAGAGCGAGCCACGCATGCCTTTGGAGTTGCCTAGGATCTAGTCAGCACACGCGATTTAAATCAATAAATAAAGTTTTTCCTTTTTATTTAAATACCCTTAACTTAGAAAATTCATAACTTTGTGTAGAAAAATAAAAAAAAATAAAATAAAAATACCATCATGCTCAGTGAACAGAGGAGAACAATGTGAAACAAATTTCAAGTTCATTTGATGCATGTTTTATTTTTAATTAATTAAACATTTTTTGGATCATTTTATTCTCCATGCATATTGGCTCATCACCTTGACTTGGAAATTTGGCATATTTTAGTTTCTATTAGGGGAAATATTCTCTGATTTATCCAAAGTTAGAGGAGGTCCCTATACAAAGATCCATATTTTTCAAGTTATTCCACATTATTTCTTTAAAATAATCGCGAAAATTAGCCTACTGATTACAAAATCCTAAGAAAATTTTGGAAGGTCCACCAAGACTAGAGAAACCTTTAGAAATAATTTCATGGTTCAAGTCATTTGAAATACTCTTAAATTTTACAAATACTTAATAACTAAAATAATTAATTTTGGAAAATATAAACAATTAAATGTCTTAACTTTTTATCTCCACTGTGATTTATGATCTAGAGAACTCATCATAAAAATTTCAAAATAATTTGAGTTCATTTGACAACTTAAGTTGATTTTTAAAGATAAATATCACTTTTGACACTTAAATGACTTTTAAAAATAAAAAAAAAAACTCAAAAGATTATGAAACTTTTTTCTTTGAGTTCTCTGTGATCAGGGGTATTTTCTAAAAATAAAATGATATTTAAAATAAAAACTTGATTTTTAGCCTATATTAAATATTTAAATAATTAAAATTCATAAAAATTACAAAAATAATAAAATTCATTGAAATATTCTAAATTGCTTCTTAATCACTTAGGAACAATTAGAATATTTGTTTCTAATTTTCTAAATAAAGATATTTAATTTCAAAGCTTAAAAAAAATCTTTAGAGGCTAAAAATGAGTTTTTCACTAAAATAATTCCAGTAAATCAAACAAAAATAAAAAAACATAAAATTTTCTCCTCTAGGTTCTTTGACCTTAGAGAGATTTTTCAAAATTACCAAAACTTAATTTTCACCAACTAAAATATTTTATTTTTATTAAATAACCCAGAACTTGAAATAATTCTAATAAATCACAGGGAATTCAAAATATTACGAAATTTGATCCAAAGGCTTATCTGGTCTAGGTCTACCTATAGTAAAAAATTCAAGAGATTAGAATCTACGTTGGTCAAATTAGGAGTTTGCTTTGAAAAATCCTATTTTTGCTTGAAAATAATTACATAAATTAAATTAAATTTTGAAAATCACATTTTCTCCTCTAATGTCTCAATTGACACATGAATGAGGTAGTATAAGAATTTCAAAGTTATTTGAATTGAATTTGACAAATTACGAAGTGTTAGAGTCTTAGGGGCAAATGTGTAATTTTGGAAATTTAGCCTTAATTAACACTTAGGCTTAAGTCAAGGAGGGAAAATGGGTAACCTCTGATCTTAATCAATTTATTTGATGGTTGAAACACAAGGGGTTTTTATGGTAGAAACCAATCTCACTTTCTTAATTAAGATTAATAAAATTCTAAATTATAAAAATTTGGAAGTTTATTAAAATTAAAAGATCCTGGACTTAGGGGTATGACTTTTGAAGACAATAATTAATCAATTTAATATTCCTATCTTGATTTTCAAATAAAATCCAATCCATGAATCATGACCACTTAAAGCTTAACCCTTTTCAAAACAAATCAAGACACTCACCTAGGTCTTAAGGGCTTAGTGGTGACTTAGGCTAAATCAAAAATTGATTAAACAAGGATTAGAGAAATAAACATAAATAAATCAAATATCCTTGAAACACCACTGAGCCAATTAGGTTTAGAAATTTTGTTAAGTGTTCAAATTACCCTAACTCGCCTCTTTAAGGGTCTTCACCCACATAATTTTCAATTTAAATGATAAGTGATAATTACCCTATTCTTAGGGATAATTGAGACATCAGGGTTCAATAAGTAATAAGGGTATTTACTGGATGAACCATTAAGCAACAGAATAAGTTTCAATGGACTCGAGGCTATTCACCAATTGGTGAGAGGGAGTCATGGACCTGCTTTCCCCTCCTAACTTGTTGGATACCTCAAAGGCCTATTAAACTTAATATTCTTCGCTCAATGAAATCATCCTTAATTAAACTTTTAAGGACTCACCAAGATATGACATAGGGTTAGGAAAATTACCAAAATTTTACCTTTCCTGCTCTTCATAAACTGCCTTAACATGCATTTTAAGTTTCAGGTGGTGGAACGAGAAGACTCGCCAGGTACACTTTTACAGTTTTCAGCGTTGTCTTTCTTATACTTTCATACTGTACTTTTATACCTGCAAATTTGCATGCCAAACAATGATGTTACCCTGCATGAAATCTAAAACCATCAAAATAGGCACATAACCATAATCAAAACCAAAACTAAAATCAACCAATATAAAATTCACCACCACAACATTCAAAATATAAAACAACTCAAAATTTAATCACAAACATCACACAAAACCACAACTTCAACTAAATTAAGATGTCTCTATTGGATGATCGAGAATCCCTCGGAGGAGGTAACCTATGGTTGCTAACAAGGCTTCCCACGGTTTAAATGAAATTATGGATCTCATTAAGTTGGGTTTAGTAAGTTCATTTGGACTAAGTGAATCCAATTGAAAATAGTGATGTCGAATGGAGGGAATCGTAGGATCCTAACTGGTGTCGCTCTAATCAACTTTAATATGCCCTCATGAAATTTAATGAACTTTAACCATAGGGACACCTGATTTGATATTATAACTTGACACAAATTTATCGCAGCAAGGAGCTTGTAAAGCCCTAGGACTTTAAGGATGCTTTCTTATGTAACGTAAATCCTCACCTTATCTTTAGGCATTTGTATAGCCCTGCTATACAATATAAGCTCTAACTCATCTTAGGATTCTGAGGTTGTCGTTTGTCACGATCTAAATCCTCCCATCTTCTAGGCTATTTTTGTGGTCTTTTCACACGATTGTAAGCCCTAACTAATAAAATTGACAGGATTAAAGACCTTAATACTTCTCATCAAAATTGAAGTCAAATATTAGGATAGTTTGGGAAGTCACTGAGGTTCAACTCTTGATCCATGACATCCCCTAGCTATTCTTTCTTTGGATTCTACAATAAAATGTTCCAAATTTGAACCAATCCCCTTTCACACCTCTACGTCTGATTTCATTGAAGAGTCCTACCCTTTGAAATTCTTTGACGATAATATTTCCTGATTTTTGTCGAGAGTCTTCTTAAGTTACTTTGGTCATTTAGGATGTAATTAACTATAGGGGCTTGCCCTTATAGGAAGCATGTCCAAACTCAGCTTAATATAAACCCTATTTAATCTTTTATATCAAATAGGGGAACTTGTTGGCAAATACAAAGGTTTCACAGACCAAACGGATGTCATACTTTCCTTAGTATGTTTGATCGAGCCTCATCCTCAAGTCTTGTGTTTATCCTTCGGGATAGATATAGGATTTGAGGTACAGTGCTCTTTCATTTTAACCTATGAAAAGTATGAGGTCAGTTTGATTTCATACTTCAACGTCCTTCCAAAGCGGATGACGGGATTTTGATTCCGGTGGCCGACAGCTTCTTACGGGCAACCCCACAAACCAACCCGAAATAACGCCCACATGTTCATGATTCAGATGTGATTACAATTCTTGCATCTCAAGTTGCTACAATATCAAGGAAGTTGGACAAATTTGGAATGAATCAGCCTCAACTCTCTCCAGTAGTGAGGAAAGTTCATTATAGCATATGATTGATTCTAACTTATCATATGATGCTTTAAATACCATTAAAAACCCATACTCTAACTTTTATAACCCAGGTTGAGAGAACCATCCTGATTTTAACTGGAATCATACTTCTGACGGTGGAAACCAAAAATGGGAAAATAATCATGCAAATCTTAATGGAAGTTGGAATAATCAGGGGAACACAAACTATAGACCTTCATATCCACCAAACTCTAACAATGATCAACAATTTGAGAATAAGAAGATGTTTATGGAAGAAGTGGTATTGCAAATGGGAATCCAGTTGCAAAGTCAAAATGTTGCGATTAGATACATAGAGAATCAACTGGGGTAAATTGCTAATTCACTTAGCAATAGACCCCAAGGAACACTTCCTAGCAAAATTGAGATCAACCCAAAAGAGAACACTAATGAACAAGTAGATGTTGTCCAATTAAAAAGTGGAAGAGAGATAAAGGATGTGGTTTGAAAAGAGAAAAATGTTGTGAGAGAAACAAAGGAAATTAAAATACCTGAAGAACATGTTTCTAAGGATATACAAAATCTAATATCCTTAACTAAAATCAGTTTGGAAAAACCACCACCTCCATTTCCTCAAAGACTTTGACAACATGAGTTGGATAACAAATTTTCAAAGTTCATGGATGTACTTAAGAAGTTAACGATAAATATTTTTTTCGCTGAAGCTTTGATACAGATGTCAAGTTATGCAAAATTTATGAAGGAGATATTAAACAAGATAAGGAAATTTGAGGATTACAAGACAATTGCACTAAGTGAGGAGTGCAGCGCTATACTTCAGAAAAATTTTCCTTGGAAACTTAAATATCATTGTAGCTATACAATCCCTTGTGTAATTGGAAAAAAATTATGTGGAAATGCTTTGGATCGAGCATTAATGTGTTGCCTCTATCTATATTTAAAAGGTTAGGTTTAGCCAATATTTCTCCCACCACTATAACTCTTCAGTTAACTGATCGATCTATCATTTATCCAAAAGGGATTATAGAAGATGTGTTTGTTAAAGTGGTTAAATTTGTCTTTCCTATGGACTTTATTGTATTAGATATGGAGGAAGATAAAGAATACCCCATTATTTTGGGGAGACCTTTTCTAATTACTGGACAAGCTATGATAGATGTGCAAAAAGGAAAGTTAACTATCAATATTAATGACCATGAAACCACTTTTGATGTTTTAAAGGCTATTAAATATCTAGCTGAGAGAAAAGATGATGATTGTTTTCGGATGGATGAAATTGATTATCTAAGGAAAAACTATTTCTAGAAAAGTTTTGAGAGTAAGTTAACAGATGAGATTGAAATGGGCTTTCATGATGAGTCTAAAATGTTGTTTAAAGAAGACTGTATGTATGTTCACGAGAGGTGTAAAATGATGGACGTTACCAAAAATAGTAAACTTTTAATTCCATCTGTTGAGAAATCTCATGAACTTAAAATGAATGTGCCCTATACTTTTTTAAAGTCTACCAATTTAATGAATTCATCTACACCACTAGTCTTTATTTCTTTAGATTTGACTCAATCACAAGAAAAAGCTAAATTGAATAATGAACAAGATAAAATTATTGAATTAAGACTTAGAAGAGAATTTGAGGATATATTACAAAAAAACTTTGAGTTGAGAAAAGAGGATAAGGATATTGAAAGACCAATAAAAGAAATTCTTATGGAATCATAAAAACTTATTTCCTCAACTAAGATAGATATAGAAAGACCACCTTCACCATTTACTTAGTATAGAGGGGAAGAATTGGAAGATAACTTGAAACAAAAGAGTAACATAGAAGAATTTGATGGAGAATCTGAATTATCTAGAGAAAATCTGATCCAAAATTTTGGGGATCTTGAATTATCATATAAAGATCCATTTCTTATAAATTATAAGGATGATATTAATATGCAAATTGAGAAAATAAATAGAATAATATTGGATCTAGAAAGAAAAATGAGGAACAATGATAAGAATCAATATGAAATGGAAGAGTTGAATGAAAAATTAAAAGTTGAGGATTTTATAGTAAACCCTGGATCTGGAAAAGATTGGACGGATATCAAGGATTACTTATTTAGAATTTTGATCCAGGTGGAATCATTTCTAGAGCTAGCGATGTTAAACCAAGCGCTTTATAAGAGGCAACCCATAGTTAACTATGTGGTTTGATTTAGTTTTCTTAAGAGTTATGATTGTTAGTGTTGTTTCGTGTTTGCTTTAGTGTGGATTGATTTGTTTGCTTGTTGTTTGGTAGATGTTTGGATTGTTAGTGTTTTGATTTACTTTTTGTGTGTCATGAGGGTGATGATTCCATAAATTCTTATTATAGTTAAACTTGTATGTTCTCTTATAGTAGTTGGATTGACGAGTCCACTACAACTCAGGTTTCACCCACACTTAAGTTTTATAAGAGACATTATGAATTTTAACAATGATAGTTCCATCTCATATTTGTTACTTCTTTTCTCGAACTTTATTTTAATTTGATGAGAGTCGTGAACCTATTAGATGAGTAACTAGTGGATGATCTTACACTATCCTTATAACTGCTAGAGGTGCTTAATTATTAGGATATGGTGATGTCTGGTGTTGGTGCTTCAGAACCAAAATATCGGGGATAATCTTAACTTTGGGATTAGAATCTATAAAATCATTTATAAGTACCCAATATATTTCTGTAGTGATTCCGTTATAAATTTGAAGTAAGTTAGTGAGATGCGATATTTTTCTTTGCACTAAATGTTATACATGCTAAAAGTCAAGTTTGGGGGTAGGAAGAAAACTGAAATTGTAAATTGAATATACTTCTTTTTAGTTTAATATTATTTCATGCATGTTTTAGGCTATATTTACTTTCTCATGTAGTCATTTTATCCTGATTATGCATGCATATAAATTTGATAGGATGTTGTAGTAGCTAGTAGATTCAATTATTTTTCCTTTCTGCAACATTTTATGGAATTAAATTGTAAAATATATAAAAATGCAAGTTTGGGGGAAAAGAAATTTTCTTTTGAAAAGAAATAAAATATATTTTATTTGTCCTTAATTAACTATATTTTTAAAAATTAATGTAACATGAAATTGGAATTGGAGTTTAACTTTAAATTATTATATTTATGCTTGTAAATATTATGGTAAATTTAGGTAAAAGTTTTTAATAGTTAGGGTTAATTCTAAGGTTAAAGATATTTTGTATGAAAGGATAAGATTATGTTTTTCTATTTAAAAGGAAGTTGTATTTTTTAAGTATTAAGAATTTTAGAGGTTCCTGTAAAAAGAAAAGAATGAAACTTTATGAAAAATTATAAAATAAAATGAATTTATAAAGTGAAGAAAGGTAAGGTTTTTTCACTTTAAGAAAATGATAGTGAAGTTCAAAATTTTTAAAGGCTATCCAGATATAGTAATCCTCACTTGAAAAAAAAAGAGAGAGAAAAAAAAGAGAAAGAAAAAGAAAAATGAGTGAGGAGAAGCTTGAATAGATGCTTAATAAAAAATTGGCTTTGCTTGAATCAACTTAAGGAAAAGGCTTTATTACATTTTCTAAACTTGTATTGAAGTATTAGTAGCATTACTAATAAAATTTTCATGAAATTCTTTTTCATATGAATTTTCTAAGTATCCTTGATATCACAAATTACAATTCTTCTTGAAATGAATAGAGATTCAGAAATCTTAAATTTGATTATTAAGTATTCTTAGACTTAGAGTTTGAATCTAAGTTATTAAAGTTTTTTCTTCAATTTTACTATTTTATTTACTAAACTAAAGTATAGGAGTTTATAAGTTAATCTCTATCCTAAGTCATATTTTAAGTAGTAAAAGAGTTACTTGAGAACAAATAACAGTTAAGTTTGGGGGTCTTGACACGCCTAAAAATGCTTGATTTTTCATACACATTTATTAATTTTAATGATATTGATCTTTAAAGAAAGGAATTTTTCATGTTTTTGGTTTTCGAGTAAGAAAGGGCAATTTAGATCGAAAGGTGTTAGGAATTTTATAGAAAAAGAAACAAAAATAGTCCAATTTGGATAAAAAATGAGTAAGAAATGAAATTTTGCCCTGACACCTTTTGATAAGTCTTTCGATGCTTAATCTCTTTTACACTTCTTGCATATTTTTGAATGAGATTACATTTTAAAGGAAGGTTGTTTTCATGTTTATTTTATAAGGCTATCTATTAGATACACAACGCAATTGAAGGGGTGAAACAGAGCTAAAACAGAGTCAAACGGAGTGAAACGGTGGAGCTGCGTAGTCTGCTTGCCGACGACGCCCAGAACAGCGCCGACGGTGAGATTTACCCGAGAAGACCAAAAAATGATAGAAAATCTCACCGACGGCGCCCTCGTGCCCACCGAAGGCTCCCGGGACGACTATTGATTAACTTTTGGCTGTTATGGGCCCAAATTCAACGTATTTGGACGCTTTTAGAAAGGTTTCTTGTGGTAACTCTTCAAATTTTGTCCCTACACTTTAAAAAAATGATATTAGGTTAGAAAAGTGGCGGTTTTTAGAGGTTTTTGTGAAGAAATATTAGGAAAAAATTTGAGAATGTTTAGGGTTCATAAAATAGTAGTAGAAATGTAGATTTCTAACCTTTTGGAGAGATCAGAGAGGGGATTTTGAGAGAATTGGTAAGGAGATGTTCTAGAATTGCATGGATTGGCGGGAGACCTTTCGGGAGAGATTTTCTTCTTTCTTTTAAGGGAAAAAGCTAAGTATTGTGTTCTTCATTATCTTATGGTTTTGTAAATACTAATCTAGTAGATTTGTTTTCATGAAATGAAGTTTTCCGTTGTGTTTTCTTCATGCTTTGTGATGTGTTTCTCTTACTCTGTCTTCCTGTTTGGAAATAATAGTATGAGAAGATTATGTCCTTGTTTTCATTTTACTTTTTTTTTGTAATGAGTAGAATTCATGTTTAGAATTTTTTGATGCATGTTAGAAGTAGATTTAATTATAAATGTGATGGTTTTTATTTGCACTTTGTTTGCATTAAGACTCGAGAGGGCTGTGTAATTCTCAACAAAGTAGAACCACATTCAGATTTAATGGATGGTTAAATTCATGGGAGTTGAATGCAA
Source organism: Phalaenopsis aphrodite (assembly GCA_003013225.1). Taxonomy (NCBI): domain Eukaryota; kingdom Viridiplantae; phylum Streptophyta; class Magnoliopsida; order Asparagales; family Orchidaceae; genus Phalaenopsis; species Phalaenopsis aphrodite. The sequence goes on along the minus strand of NEWO01000495.1, from coordinate 61,409 downwards.
ATAAATAGGGAAATATACTTTGATGGGCGTAGAATTGGAGATTTTAGGGTGACAGACTAAAATCCCCAATTTAGTCCTATTGTTTGAGTACTGAAGCAGAGATGTTAGCCCTCAAACAGGAGGAACATGGGAGATCCAAAGTGAGATCCGGTATCCTCCCAGCTTAGCCACGGATTCAGTAAACAAGCATAGGATTAGTCAATGCTCTTTATACCCAGACCAAAGAGTAAAGAATAGGATTGCTCCGATTTGGCACATACAAAATTTAATGCATCTCATTCCTTTAAGTTATTTGATTTATTGCATAAGAATACTAGTTTTTATTATCTCAAAATTCTCTAAACCAATTCCTACAAAAAGGTGTCTCTTTAGAATTAATATTTGTATTTAGTTATAGTTACTATCTTTACTTTTAACACTTGCATTTAGGAGTACTTGCTAGCTAAAACATCATTTTAATCGACATTCCAAACTAATAACAAATTGTAGTAGACTAGAATTTTCCTAAGGACCTCCTACCTCGCTTTCTTGTGGGATCGATATTGGGGTTTTTAAAGAAAGCTCTATATTACTTGAAGCGATACATATACTTGCATTTATATCATTGTGACTATATAGAATATATAAAATTAAGGATATAAAAAAGTTGCATCAGAATGCCTAAAAGCTTTTAATTTATTAATAGAAAAATTAATCACTGCACCAATTATAGTTTTACCAAATTGGGGAAAACGTTTTGAATTGATGTGTGATGCTAGTGATTTTGTTATAAGAGCTATTTTAGGTCAAAGATATGATAAAATTTTCAAAGTAATTTTCTATGCTAGTAAAACACTTAATGAAACACAAATCAATTATACAACAACTGAAAAAGGTTTATTAACAATAGTATATGCTTCTGATAAATTTAAATCATATTTAATTGGAACTCATTGTGTAGTGCATACAGATTATTCTGTTATTAAGTACTTGATGAAAAAGAATGATGCTAAACCTAGACTTATAAGATGGATTCTTCTTTTGCAAAAAATTGATTTTGAGATAGTAGATCAAAATGGGATTAAAAATCAAATTGTTGATCATTTGTCCAGGCTTGAATTAGAAAAACCACTCTATTTTGAAAAATAAATTAATGAACATTTTCCAGATGAAAAAGTGTTCACTATTAATGAGTGGTATGTTTCATGGTATGCCGACATTGTGAACTTTATTGTTAGCCATATTATACCCTATGGAATGACATACCAATAAAAGAGGAAACTTATTTCTGAAGCTAAAACTTATTTTTAGGATGACACATTTTTATATAAATAATGAAAGGATCTAATGATTCGAAGATGTGTACCATTAGAAGAAACTTATAAAATTATCCAAAAATGTCATAATTCTGATTTTGGGGGACATTTTGTTGTTAATAAAATATCATATAGAATTTTATAATATGGATTCTATTGGCCTAAAATTTTTAGAGATGTTAAAGCTTATATCAAAACTTGTGATAGATGTCAACGAGTAGGCAATATTTCTAGAAGAAGTGAGATGCCCCTCAATTATATGCTACAAGCTGAAATATTTGATTTTTGGGGATTAGATTTCATGGGACCATTTATACCATTTTTCGGATATTTATATATTCTGTTAGCAGTGGACTATGTATCCAAATGGATAGAGGTTGTTTCTTTACCTCAATTTGTTGCTCAAAGTGTTGCAAATTTTTTGAAAACAAACATATTTTATAGATTTGGGATGCCAAGGGTTATCATTACTGATGGTGGAAGTCATTTCAGAAATTCCATAATGGAGAAGTTATTAAAGAAATATCATATAAATAGTAGGATTGCTACTGTATATCATCCTAAAATAAGTGGTTTGGCTGAATTGTCCAATCAAGAAATTAAAAGAATTATGGAAAAATCTGTGAATCCAATAAAAATGGATTGGTCAGTCAAACTTTACTAAACTTTGTAGGCTTATAGGACTGCATACAAAACTCCTATAAAAATGTCCCGATATAGGCTAATATTTGGGAAAGCTTGTCACTTACCAATTGAACTTGAGCATGAAGCATGTTGGGTGATTAAAAAGTTCAATTATAATTTGAAAGATGTTGGTGAGAAAAGGTTATTATAATTAAATGAGCTTGAAGCGATAATGAATGAATCTCATGAGAGTGTCAAGATTTATAAAGAAAAGATGAAGATGTGGCATGATCGAAAGATTCTTACTAAAAATTTTCAAGCAGGGTAGCAAGTTTTACTAAATAATGCAAGGTTAAGATTCTTTCCAGGCAAACTTAAGTCTAAGTGACTGGGTCCATTTGTTGTGATAAAAGTTTATCCTTATGGAGCTGTGGATATTAAAGATCCTAAGTCAGAGGAAATATTTAAAGTTAATGGACATAAACTGAAACATTATTTTATATGGGACCGACATAAAATTAATGATGGAATGATGTTGGGTCAACCAGAACAAGCACTGGTTACGTCGAGCGAATGACGTAAAACAAAGCACTTTTTGGGATGCAACCCATAGTTATCAGAGTGTTTTTATTTTGATTGTTGTTTTGTGTGTGATTAAGAAAATTGGGTAGCATTTTTGAAACCATTATGTGCTAGAAAAGATTTTAAGACTTTATTTAGTTACCAAGATATGTTAAAATGAGAATTTGGACGTTAAGTTGACAAGTGCAAAAATGTGCTCTGGTGCTTAAGTGCCAGATCTGGCGCTTAAGAGTGATAGTTTAAACTCATGTGTTAAACTAATATTGTAGAAGGTTTAACCGCCAATTAGTTTGGAAGAATGTGCCAAGGTAGTTTCTAAATGTGTCTATGAGTTAGTGGATGGCTTTACGCCAATAAATAGAAAGGTGTTGTGAAGGAATTTCACCTCAGATCATTTCTAGCCCTAAAACTCTAAGAGAAAGTGAGATTTCGATAAAATGTCTTCATGGGAGAAGGATTTGAAGAAGAAGGAAGAAAAAATGAGGAAGAGGTTCACTAGTCAAGGTGCAAAAGAGATGTATAATAGTTTTTCAGTCGTTAGTATTGAAGGGGTATCAGAGAAAATCAACAAAATTGAGAATACTATGGCTTTATTAGATACCAAGGTACTTGAGTTGCATGCACATCTATATCATATTGGATGGAAATTAAAGATACAATTTCGTCACATAAGTTATATAGAGGAAGCAGATAATGTGATGTTCATAAAGTATAAGTGGATTGAAGAAACTAGTATAAGAGGTCGTCACCACTGTACATTTTATCAACTCTATATTCTTAGAGAGAATAATGAAAGACAGAAATTTGTTCCTTTGAATGAAGATTGGAATTAAGTTTAGTGTTAGAATTTAAGTGTTAGATGTTGTTGTCTTCAAGTGTTTTAGTGTTTAAGCCTTGTTTTTAGCATTTATGACTTCTTATATATGTTATTGTGAAAGGATTGTTATGTATTTGTATTTAGAAAACTTATCTCATGTAAGACTATTTGGAGTGAGAATTAAGTGCTTAAAGGTATTTGTACTTATTTGTGAGTTAATATAAGTTTGTTTGTGTGAAAAATTGTGTTATATTTAGCCTCTAATTGAAATAGTTATTATTGAGAATTTTGAGAGAGAGGGGAGTTATAGGAAGTTGAAAATATTCATTTAAGTGCAATGAGACCATTTAGGTGTGGTTTACTTAAGTAAATAGTGCATTTTACTTTATTTTGAAAATTTTGAAAATCGTGCACTGGCGCCTAAGCCCCACAACTCACGTTTATGCGCGAGCCAACCTAAGAGGCAAGCGCTTAAGCACCACTTACCCGCGCTTAAGCGCCAGTTCACAAAAAATGGTTCGTGAATGGTTAAAAGTGAAATTTTGGCACGAACTTCCCATCACACAATTTTGGAAGGCTAGGGCACATCTAAAGTGAAGATTTCTTTTTGGGTGAAAATTGCTAGATCTAAGTTCCTTGACGTAAGAGCTTTACTTCTACGCAAAAATTTTGGATTTTCACTATGTATTTTTAGCACAACAACAACAACAACAAAGCCTTAATCCCACTACGTGGGGTCGGCCACATGAATCCTTTTTCTCCATTTCGTCCTATTTAGTGTCATATTTTCTTTTAGTTCTAATAAATTAAGATCATTTTTAATACAATAAGCCCAAGTCTTCCTAGTTCTACCTCTGCCTTTGTTAACACAAGTCGAATCTAAAACATCTACTCTCCTAATCGGATCATCTAATGGTTGACATTTAATATGACCAAAACATCTAAGATGACTTTCTCTAATTTTGTCTATCACAGCAGCTACCCCAACCCTGTCACGAATATATTCATTCCGCATTTTGTCTCTAAGTGTAAAGCCACTCATCCACCTAATCATTCTCATCTCGGCAACACTTAACTTATTATTATG
>NEWO01000495.1:5523-54533 GCA_003013225.1 Phalaenopsis aphrodite | reverse complement strand
TTTACAACATTATCTTTCAAACTCTTATCTATAATTACACCTACACCATTTCTAGTGTGACTCTTACCAGAAAACCAAAGTTTAAAACCTAAATTATCAATCTCCTTAGCCCTTTCTCCAACCCACTTAGTTTCTTGAATACATAAGATATTAATTTTCCAATGAATCATAATATCAACTAAATCCATTAATTTACCATTGAGAGTGCCTATATTCCAAGATCCTATCCTAATATTAGTTTCATTAGTTTCATGGACTAACTTCTTTACACGCATTCGTATGTAATGTGGGAACCCTTGCTTATTTAACACTACACCCGGGCGCCGGTGTAGCGGCCCTTGCACACTTTTCACTTTATTCAGGCTATACAGTGCGTCGCTTCCAGGGGACGCCCTAGCACTTACACAATGATCAAAAGGATTCATGTCATGATTTTTTCGATAAGTTTTACGCTGGCTGTCGACTACCTAACACAACCCTCCACTTTTCGCATCCGGGCTTGGGACCGGAAACGACAGTGTTAACTTAGAGAACTTGCTTATTTCACTGTATTTTTAGCACATTTGGAGAAATTCAAAAATTCACTATGCATGGTGAAAAATGAGAAAACAAATGTATGAAAATTGCATAGGAAGTGTAGATTATACTTTGGAAGTTTAGTTTAGTAATTTAGACTTGATTTTTGAAGTTATTTTTGGAATTTATAAAATTTGTAGAATGGAACCAAGAATGAAGAGTAGCAAAGGAAAGAGCCCTTTTGATTCGAGTAAATATGTTAGTTGGAAAGCTCAGGATCGGTACAGTGATGCGCTGCAATCATGGAAACTGATTTAGGAGCGGTGTTTTAAAAGTCATGGTGGAGACATAACAGATTTGATCGTTCACAGATAGTGGGAACGATTCTTCTATTTCTCTACTGTGGCAGTTATTTCTGTTGTTAGGGAGTTCTATGCAAACCTCCCTGAGGCTGAAGACAACAGAGTCATGGTTCGAGGAAAGTTGGTACCTTTTTCACTAGAGGTAATCAACTTATTTTATCATCTGCCACCTGATACGTTATGTTTTTATGCAAATTATAGTCCCACTGAAGTGGAGTTAGACAAGATTATTTCTTACTTGACTATTGGGAGAGCACTTTAAGAGATCACTAACGAGAGGAGAGTCAACTTCCTAACTTCAAAGTTATGTGCACCTTTAAATGATTGACACTATTTTATTTCTGATCATCTGCTACCAAAAAATCATCTCAGTGAAGTGTTCAGAGAGAGAAAGAGAAACTTTAAATTATTGTATCCGGGAAGGAAAGCTCATCAACATAGGAGCTTTGATTTGTCATATTATCATCAGTTATGCCACTACCGTTACTACTGCAGGTCAAGGATTTGCTTCCTTGATCTTTTCTTTGTGTGAGTAGGCTGGAGTTGAATATGATAGCTAAGAGGAAGCTTTGTTACCTCTAAAGCCCATCACTAAGGTGAATGTGAAGACTTGTTCTGACCATTATATTTTTTGCTAAAGAGGAGAATTTTATAAGAGTTATGGATTGAAGATGTTTACTGCTTCTACCTCTGCTGCTTCTACATCTAGAATATCTACCTCACATGCTTCTACATCTACAGGTGAGTCTACGAAGACCCAAGATCAATTATTGCAGAGGATGATGGATAATATTAACTATACCATTGATAGGGTACAAAATTTAGAGCATTTTGTAGATCATAGTGATGGGTATAATATGAGAAAAAGTGATTATGAAGAGAAATTTCACTCATATTTGAAGAGCCTCATTAGAGGTAACCATGGAGTGAAATTCCATCCATATCTTGGATACCCTTATTATGAGCTTATAAAAGTTTGGGATAGCGGTGATTCAGAGGATGAAGAGTAGAACAGAGAGATTTATTTTATGATTGTAATATGATATGAACGATGTGATCCCGGCTTGCTAAATTTGCGTCTGTGTGTTGATTTGAACTATGTGATGTGGTTTGGACTTTTATGTTTAAGTGAGAATTGTGATGTGATGTGTTTTCATGTTTTGGACTTGAGACATGTATCTTTACTTGTTTAGATATTGTGAAGTGTGAGACTTTTTTTTAATTGTATTGTGATGTTTCTGTTAGTTAGTAGTTTGTTTTAAAATTCTAGGGTAGTAACTGTCGTGAGTTTTGTGATTTAGGTAGTTTAGAACTTAACTTAATTCTATGTCTTTTGTAAAGTTGAAAATCTTGCTAGCGTAAATCTTAAATTTGAAACTTAGGAAACTACTACCCTATATTTTTCTTTTTTTCATGTTTGTGAGTCTGTTTTTATGTTAATATTGTGAAGTCAAGCTAGTGTGTTAATTTACTTTTATGTTTATACCCACTATTTACAAGTTTATTGAATCTCTACATGTTGAAATGAAATGAAAATATTAGAAAATTTGATCAAAATTAATTTTACTCCTCTTTTTAGTTTTATACTTGTATCATTAGGATATAAAAATTCTTATTAACATGTTATTGTTCTTTTCATTCCTGGTTATATATATTTGATACTAAACTGTTTAATCGGATAAAAATTTAAGTTTGGGTGAGATGAAAAATATTTTCAAAACTTTACTTTTATTTGTTCTCAAATGGACTACAAGTGAAATTGATTTGAAAAGAAAAATTGATCATGTATATGAAGTTATATTAGGGAAGTAAAATTTGATTTTAGAAATGAGTAAGAGAATTTAGTTGAAATTTTGATTAATGAAGAAAAACTCTAAGTTAAAAGTTTTTAGTGTAGAAAATGATTAATATAAGAAACTATCTTTAGTAAGAAACATTGATTTTTTAAAAAATTTTAGAAATTTAGACTTTTATTTTTAATACTTAAATTTCTTTTATTAAAAAAAAAATTTAAAGCTATTATTATATTTATAAGTAAAAGTTTTATTTCAAGACTTTGCTTTAGGAAAGGAAAAGTAGAATTCAAAATTATTAAAGGTATATCCATATATAGTTGCCTAAAAAGTAAAGAAAAAAAAAGAAAAAAAGAAAAAAAGAGGAGAAAAAGGAAAAAAAAAGAAAAGAAAAAAATGTAAGGGAGGAGAAGCTTGAGGAACAGTGTCTAATAAAAAATTTGTTCTGCATTTGATCTTGTTAAGGTATAAGACTTAAGAAAATCTTAAGCTTATAGATATAATATAGTAAGTAAAATTACTCTTAATAAAATTTTTAAGTGCAAATAATAAAAGAACTAAATTCTAAATTTGGAAGACTTACAATATTTCTGAATTAGATAGGAACTCATATTTTCATCTTTCTTAAAATTAAATATTTCTTAAACTTTAAGTTGGTCTCATTTATTGAATATTTTTTTCTAAATCGGACTACTATATTTCTAAATCTAAATTTGAGTAACTCCTAAAGAAACTCATATACTTATCATACATATTTAGTTTTTAAAGATTGAAGTGTCACTTGAGGACAAGTAACATTTTAAGTTTGGGGGATTTTGATACGCATAAAATATATAGTATTTTTAGACACATTTTTATACATATTTTTGAGATATTGCGCATTAATAGAAGGTATTTTTGTTTTTTTTTCAAGTTCACGTAAAAATGAGAAAAAAGCTTAAAGGTGTGAAAAATGATCAAATTTAGAGCAAAAGGTGAAAAATCTGCAAAAGTGTGTTAGAGCCTAAGCGCCATATCCAGCGCTTAAGCGCTGGGTAAACAGAGAAGGCCCGGCCTAAGCGCCAGAGGCCCCACACTTAAGTGCTTGTGGCAGTTATTGGATGACTAAATTTGGTTTTTACAATTTTTAAAGAGGTTTTTGAGGCACCTATTGGCTTAATAGGTGGTTGCAACCACCATGGACAAAATTATTGCGAAAGGATGCACCTAATAGGGAAATACATCGAATCAAGGCATGTTTTGAAGAGATACCAAAGCAAATTTTGAAGAATTACAAAAAAAGGAAGATTAGGACTTTGAAAGTGGTCCTAAAAGTACTGGGAAGGTTTTCAAAGTTCAAAAATTAGGAAGTTAGTTGGAGAGATTTTTAAGCACCACATAGTTATCCTTTTTTTTATTTTAGTTTTATATTGAGTGTTGTAAAAGAGAAGAGATTCAAAGGAAATTCAAGAGTTTGGTGGAAGACTTGAGATAAGTTTATATGTTTTGCTTTAGACTACATTTGGTTTTAACTTAGACTTGTTGTTGGTTTGACAATGATTTCTACTTTTAAACTAAAGGGTGGTTTTGTTTTCTCCATGGATTATGAGTAGTTTTCTTTATCTTTCTTCTTAAAATAATAATTAATTAAGTGTTGGATGGAAGTTGTGGAGAGAATTTATCTTTAATATTAGAAGAAGTTGTGATGATTTAAATCCTGTTAAAGTTTGTTGTGAGAACATGTAAGAAAGAAGCCGGTATTGTCTCAGTCAACAATTAGAAAGAATCACATGAGATTGTATGAATTAGAATGTAGTTCATATGATTGAGTGCAAATAAATATGGAAATATTCATTGAAGGGTGTAGAGTTAGAGGACTTTAATGTGATAGCTTAAAGCCCCCAACTTCGTTTATTGTTTTAGGTTCTAATACGAGATGTTAGCCTCTAGGTGGAGGGAATTGAGGGAACTCTAGAGTGAGAGCTAGTATCATCCTTGCCTAGCTAGTTTTCAGAACTATTCAAACTCTAAATTAGCCTATAGTCTTTATAGCATTTCTAGTAAGGGTAAATAATATTATTGCTTCTATTTGGCACAACACAATAAGCATACTTCCACAACAGAATTCCTATATTTACTACTGATTCACGTTAATGAGAAAGATTTTTTCATATTTAGTGCTTTTCTTCTACAAAAACTCAAGTTATCTTTTTAATCTTGTACTGCTTTTGTCAAAATATTAAAATTAAAAAAAATATTTAAACTTTCTTTACTGTGAAAGTGTCTTTTGTTTAAATAATTGTCTTTTTAAAAATAGAAACTTTTACAAAAAGTACAGATTGCACATCTTCCCTATGGGTTCGATATTCAGGTCTTAATTAAAAAGTATTATATTACTTGATAAAGATATCTATACTTGCGAAGTATCCTTATATATATAAATTAAAAATTAAATTCTTAATTTTCTTCAAGATCAAGTTTTTGATTTTGTTACAAAATAAGGAAATATAAGTGAAAAAAAGTTTAATCAGAATTATTGTTATACTATTGCATATAAGCAGTTATCGGCGATCATTAATGAGCCTAGAGGAGTAATCAAAAGCAATAATAAAAATAGCAGGAGAAAGAGGTCCTACTTGTTTAATGCCCCTGTTAGAAGAGAAAAAAACCATGTGCTTTCCCATTAATCATCACACTGCAGCTACTATTAGAGAGCCACCTCTTAATGAGAGAACATAAATTTTGTTGGAAGCCTTTAGCCCGCAAAATGTTAATAATAAAGTCCCAGCTATTAGTGTTAAAAGCTTTCTTGATGTCAAATTTAAGGACCATGTTTCCCTCTCTACACTTCTTATCAAGTTCTTTAATCATCTCTTGTGCTAAGAGGATATTATCATTAATATCCCTTCCCTTAATAAAAGCAGACCGCTGAGGAACAATGATATTAGAGAGATGTGGCTTCAATCTACTAACTATAGTCTTAATCGTGAATTTAGAAGTCACAGTATTAAGAGAAAGAGGATGAAAATTATCTCAGGAAATCCTATGATTACCTTTATGTTTAAGTACAATCAAAGCAGAGGTAAATTATTTACCGGGGTTATCACCAAGGAAGAAACTTTGTATAGCAAGAACCACCTCCTTCTTAATAATTTCCTAAGAGTGAGTGTAGAATGAAGAGGAGAAACCATCATGGATAGCGGCTTTGTTGGGGCAAATAGTCTTTAAAGCATTAAAAATTTCGTGTTCATCATGAAGATGAGATAAATGGAGGTTATTAATGTAATTATAATCATCTACAAAGTGAGTAGAGTCCACAAAAATAACATGAGTAGAAGTTTGAAAAATCTCAATAAAGTAATTAACAACACTTTCACCAATCTTATCCATACAAGTTAAAATGCGCCCATCGCCATTTTTAATTTTGTAAATGCTATTAATATTTCTGCGATGCTTTAAAGTGGCATGAAAATATTTAGCATTTTTGTCCCCCGTAGCAAAGGAAATATCATTAGTCTTCTGATGAATTAAATTTTATTCCAAAGCAATAACATCCATTAACAAAATATGAGCCTGAGCAACAGTATCCATCATGTCAGCAGAACAAACAAGTTGAGCTTCAAAGGTGTCAACAACATATTAAGCATCCTGTACTTTTTTGTGAACATTATCAAAAATCTGGCAATTCCATTTAGTTAAATGGACAACCTTCTTTTTATGGAGTTACCAAAAAATAAACCATGGAGTGTCAACTCCATCAAACTGCCACACCTTCTTCACCAAAGCCAAAAAAGTGTCATGAGAAGTCTAGACATTAAAAAACTTAAAACGAGATATACTCAGTTTAACAGTAAAGGCTAAAGTAAGTAATATAAGACTATGATCAAAAGTAGCATTGCTCAAATGTTAAACCCTCACAATAGGGAAGTGACTTAAAAAAATGGAATTAGCCAAAAACCGATCCAATCTTTGATAAAGGAAACCCATTTATGGCATGGTCTGATCACAGGCCAGTACAATAATTATCATCAATAGGAATCATGGGCTCCCAAGGTAGTAAAACTTTTTCCCAACTCTCATATAAAACTTGAGATTGACTACAAAGTAGGAAAATTGTGGAAGGATGCTCAAGTAAATAAATTGGCCCATTCATAATAATACCCATAACATATTTTAAAATAATAGATCCTATATCAATGGGTTTTTCCATTTGAATGCAATAATTCAAAATAGCACTTTCTTTGGTGACTCTACTAATCTTCATGGTAGGGAGTAATTTTAAAAAACTAAAGAAATGTCACTGCTCGATATTGGATTAAGTAATGAAGCAGAGAAACTAACATATCCTTCATCTAGCATTTCTTAAATATCACTTTCATCCATCAGAAAATTATAGACATCTTGCATCAAATCTCTAGTAGGGATGAAACATGTATAAGGATAGATTGGAACATTTTCTATCATATGCTACTCTTTGATTGGAACAGGAGTAAATGGTACAACCTTACCTCATACAAAGACAACTCCTTAGGTAATTCCATGTAATTTGGCATAGAATTCTTTCACTACTGGTACAACAAATGTAGCGGTAGTGTAGCACAAAACTCCCCATCGTCTTTGTACAATGATTTTATCAATCAAAGAACTTTTATTAAAATTTCTTCTATTGAAAACTCCATACCTAGAAGTATTTCTGGAATTGCTAGCCATGAAATTCAAAAATAGGAAGCTTGTGGTCATCCAAGGCAGTTTTTAGGACTTTAAAAACTCCTCACAATGGTTATTACGAAGCAAAATCCCGCCAAATCAGCTAAAAACCCTCAAACTACTATTAGCGTTGTCGGCGCTCCTAATGGTGCTGTTGGCACTTTGGTCTGTGTGTGGGCGCACTCGGCGCCAGTGGTCAAAATTGCTTCTTTTCATTTTTTTCGATCAATTTGATTCCAAATTTTTCTCTAATACCAATAGTTGTCTTAATTTATAATTTATAAAATTATGTAGTATTATTATCTACTAATATATAAACACTTATAAAAAATAGGAATGCATAGATATATATATTTATGTATGGGTTGCTTCCCTTAAAGTGCCTGGTTTAACGTCGTCATCCCAACACACCATTGATTAGTTAGGTTGACTTAACATTAAAACTTCCTTAAATTGTGATATGTGCCCTTCATAATAATGTTTCAATCCATGCCCATTAACTTTAAATATCTTTCCAGTGTTAGGATCTTTAACAACAACTGTTCCATAATGATAGACGTTAATCACTTTAAATGTTTCTAAATAACTGGATTTCAGTTTCTCTAAAAATAATTTCAATCTTCTATTGTATAACAGAACTCCTTTTCTAAGTTCAAACTTCTTTTGAATAATCTTACGATCATGTCATATTTTTATTTTGTTTTTACAGAGTTTTGCATTATCATATGCTTCATTTCTAATGTCCTCAAGTTCATTGTGTTGTAATAATCTTTTCTAACCAGCAACCTTTAAATTAAAATTAAATTCTTTAATAGCACAAAATGCTTTATGCTCCAATTCTACTAGTAAGTGACATGTTTTTTCCAAAAATAAGTCTATATGGGGACATTCCTATGGGAGTTTTATAAACCGTTTTGTACGCTTATAATGCAATATCTAATCTAGCAGACCAATCCAATTTATAAAGATTTACAGCTTTTTATAAAATCCGTTTAATTTTACGATTTAATATATTTGATAGACAGCTAGTCTGAGGATGAGAAGCAGTAGAGAATCTAAGGATAATATCATATTTCTTAATCAATTTTCTAATTTTCTTATTCTTAAAATGAGATCCTCCATCAGTAATAACTACTCTCAGCATTTCATATCTTGTAAAATATTTTTAATCAAAAATTTAGAAACATTCTGAGCTTCACATTTAAGAACATCAATAGCTTCAATCTATTTGGACATATAATCAGCATCAAGTAATATTTATAAATTCCAAAATGAAGACATAAAGGGTCCCATAAAATCTAATTCCCACACATAAAAAATTTCAACTTTTTATCTGTAATTTAGAGGCATTTCATTTCTTCTAAAATTATTTCCTACTCGTTGACATCGATCGCATGTTTTAATATATTCATTAACATCTTTAAAAAGAGTAGGCCATAAAAATCCAGCTTGCAAAATCTTATATGTAGTTCTATTCATTCTAAAATATCCTCAAAATTCAGAATGATGACATCTTTCAATTATCTATTGAGTTTCCTCATAAGGTACATATCTTCTAAAAATTAGATAATTAAATTTGTTATATAGATATGGGTTATCCCAAAAATAAAAATTTGAATCATATATTAATTTCTTTAATTGTGGATGTTGGATATTAGGTGATAAAATATCACTTACAATATAATTGACTTTATTAGCATACCACGGTACATTCATTTCATCAATACTATATAATTGTTCATCAAGGAATTTCTCTAAAATTTCATTTACAAAATTAGTTAATATTTCTCCTTTTGGTCTAGACAAATGATCATCTATTTGATTATCATTTCCCTTTATATTAACTACAACAAAATCAAACCCTTGCAATAGAACTATTCATCTAATTAATCTTGGTTTAACATCCTTCTTTTGCATCAATTATTTAATAGTAGAATGATCTGTATGCACTATACATTTAGTTCCAATCAATTAAGGTCTAAATTTATCAAAGGCATAAATAATAGTAACTCTCTTATAGTAGTGGTGTAGTTAATTTGAGCATCATTTAGAGTTTTACTAGCATAATATATTACTTTAAAAACTTTGTTGAGCGTTTGTCCTAAAACAACCCCAATAGCATAATCACTAGCATCGCACATTATTTCAAATGGTTTCTCTGAATCTAGTGGAACTATTTTAGGTGTAGTGATTAATTTTTCTTTCAAAAATTCAAATGCTTTTATGCATTCCTCATTAAAATCAAATTTTGTGTGCTTTTCTAAAAGTTGGCATATTGACTTAGTTATTTGAGAAAATTTTTTATGTGACGCCTATAGAAACCAACATGTCCTAAAAAGCTTCTTACCCCTTTAACATTAGTCGGAGGTGGTGATTTTTTAATAACTTGAATTTTTGCAGGATCTACTTCCGTGCCATTTCCAGAAATTTTATGCCCAAGTACAATTTCTCCTGCAACCATATATTGACATATTTCCCAATTTAGTACTAGGTTAATTTTTTCACATATTTCCAGAACTTTTTCTAAATTATTTAAACATAGTTCAAATGAAGTTCCAAATACCAAAAAAATCATCCATCAACACTTCCATTCCATGTTCAATAAAATTGCTAAAGATTGAGATCATACATCTTTGAAATGTTGCAGGTACATTGCATAGCCGAAAAGACATTCTACGAAAAGCAAATGTTCCATGTCTTCTCTTGATCTGCTAGAGAAATTGGAATTTGGTGATAAATGGTATATCCACTAAAAAGACATAATATTTGTTCACGGCCAGTCTATCTAACATTTGGTCTAGAAAAGGTAAAAGAAAGTGATACTTTCTGGTGGCCATGTTTAATTTTCTATAATCAATACAAATTTGCCAATTAGTAACTTATCTTTTTGGTATTAATTCATTTTCTCATTTTCTTCAGCGGTCACTCCTCCTTTCTTCGGAACACAGTGAATTGGACTAACCCAAGCACTCTCTGAAATAGGATATATAATTCCAACATCTAGCCATTTAAAAGTTTTTTTAACAGCTTCTTTCAATATTGGGTTTAATCTCCTCTGAGGATCAGTGTTAGGTTCATATTCATCATCTAATAGAATTCTATGCATAGAAATAGAAGGACTAATTCCTTTAATACCTGTTAAAATCTATCTAAAAGACATTTTATATTTTTTAAACATTTTTATTTATTTTTGTTCTGGAATTTCTGTTAATTCAAAAGATATAATAACAGGCAATATAGATGACTCTCCTAAAAACACATTTTAAATGGGAAGGTAATATTTTCAGTTCAAGTTCAAGTGGTTTAATACTTGAAAGAATAAGATTTATTTTATTGTTTTCCAACAAGTCTAAAGTTTTAAATTTACACTCAATATAATCCAAATCTTCTCCTTTTATTTCGTCCATGCTTTCAAAAAATTCTCCTTGCTTTAATTTGTCTTCAAACTCATTCTTAAATTGCTCATTAGTCAGATAATCAGTTACTTCCATCCTAAAACATTCATTATCTTTTTTATTGTTTGATATTTAATAAATATTGCAATATTAAATGTTACTTCTAGATTATTAACTCTCATTATTAATTCTCCTTTTTGCACATCTACCATAGCTCTCCTTATTGCAAGAAATGGTCTCCCTAAAATAATAGGAATTTCTTTATCTTCCTCCATTTCCAATACTATAAAGTCTACAGGAGAAATAAATTTATCCACGTTTACTAATACATCCTCTATAACTCAATTTGGATAAGTTATTGATCGATCAACTAACTAAAAAGTTACATTAGTAGGCAAAATCTCTCCCAAATCTAAACATTTAAAGATTGATAAAGGCATAAGATTGATACTCGCTCCTAAATCCCATAAAGTTTTTCCAAAAAACATTTAACCAATAGCACAAGGTATAGTAAAACAACCAGGATCTTTTAATTTTTTAGGAAGCTTTTTCTAAATAATAGCACTACACTATTCACAGACTACAATAGTGTCATGATCTGTAAACTTCCTTTTATTGTTTAGTATATCCTTCATAAATTTCACATAACTTGGCATTTGTTCCAAAGCTTCAACAAAAGGAATATTTATTGTTAACTTCTTAAGGATTTCCAAAAATTTTGTAAATTGTTTATCTTTGTTCTTTGCTTCAGTCTTTGAGGAAACAAAGGTAATTGTTTTTCTAAAGGACCTTATGTTTGTTCATTTTCATTTTGGTCACTTTCCGTTGCTTCCTTATCTTCATCAACTTCAGTTTCCCTTTGGATCCTTCTTTCAACTTCTTTTCCACTTCGTAATTGAATAACTTTAATTTGATCCTTATTTTGATCTTTTGGATTAAACTCTATCGTACTCAAAACAATTCCAGAAGGTTTGTTACTGAGTGCAGTAGCAATATTTCATAGTTGATTTTCAATATTTCTAATAGCAGCCCCATGATTTTGAATTTGATTTCCCATGTTTAACATTTCTTCTTCCAGTGTCAACTTCTTTTCCTTAACGTATGGCTTAGGATTAGAGTTAAATCCATGAGGATAATAAGGTCAAAAACTAAGATTTCCTTGGTCATTCAAATTTCTAGAGAGGTTTGTCGAATTTTTATAATTATTCCAACTAAAACTAGGCTGGTTTTTCCATCCAGGATTATAAAAGTTAGAATAGGATTGTTATGTCAATAATTGATAGCATTTAAAGTTTCATAAGGTGATTGAGTATCAATGATCCGTCCTAATGAATTTTTCTCTAATACTAGGGGTATTTGAGAATAGTTCACTCCTATTTGATCAATCTTTTTTGAAATAGTAGCAATTTGAGATGCTAAAATAGACATTGATTCAGAATCATGAATACTAGCTACTCTCTTTGGATTAACCCTTTTAGAGGGCCCAGTTTACTTTACTTAATTTTAAAGTCTTCACAAACTAGAATTTAAATAAAGACTTGCCCAGTCTATAGAACCACTATTGTTAATTTTTAGTGATCACACAAGAATTACGGGTATTGGCCAAATAACTAACCACAAAACTTTCTTTTTGAAGCTACTGTAATGGCATTCTCAATGCATATTTTTTCTTGCAACCAGTGGTCCAGCTGTGATGTCTGCAATGTTGAACTCACCATCAAGTTTGGAGTCGGATTTGATAAACTTAAAGTTGTAATCAGAAAGGTCCCATTTGTTGTCATGAAAGTTGCCTCTCTGGAAGTACATGAGCCTTTTATTGAGTTTAACGTGACTTGTCCTCAAAATTTCCCTTCTTACAAGAAGGTGAAGACTATTGCTTCTTCGACACCTGTTAAGTCAACTTTTCCCTCCATTACTAAAGGAAATGAGATTATGATTTTTTAAGATACAGTTGAAGGATTTACCGCCCCGACATTGGTATTTGAAATCAGATCAAGCTTAAATTCTAAGCCATTAACCCGGTCTCAGAGAAGAAATTGTAGTCAAAGGATTTAGAAGGCTACTAAAGCCCAAGCTTTAGAGAAAGTATCTGTTGATGAGATTCCTTTCCAGGAGGAGCTTGGACTGCTTGAGACTTCTCTACTTCTTTAAGGGAGTATCTTTCACCTTTTAAGGAATACTAAAGGGTATGAAAGTATTCAGAAAATTGCTGCTTCATTAGCGTTTCTTCATGATTGTGCTGAGAAGAAGGAGAAAACCACTCCTATCACCAAAGTCAATACAATATTTCAGAGGTTGGCTGATAAAGAAGGATGTTCAGTTGTTGTCCCCTCAAATGAAGAAAGAAACTTTGAAGGATCTCAAATTTTTTTGAATGTCTCAAAGATCATCTGAAGTTTCACCAGCTCACACTCCCGTCAGATTCCGTTAGGGGAGACGAATTTATACTACCGTCACTACCACTGATTTTGCTATCATTGCTGCTCCAAGGTCTGCAGGACGTTGACTGGCCAAGTCACATCTAGGTCTGAGGATACTACCAGTTGTTGCGTGTAAGAGTTCCCCAAACAAGGATAATGCATGAAGTCACCCGATGTAGTCTTTGATCTGCACTAAGGGGAGCATACCTTTTCCCAACACACCGACGCCTCTGTTGAGACACCCCATCATAAGATATCACTGTCAAGAAAGAAGGTGTGGGTACCCAAGGTTTTCGTACCAGTATTGTTTGATGAGCCCGCAAGGCAAGATTGTGGAATGAAGTAAGGGTCCAAAGTATTAGATATTGTTGCAGCCGTTACTACCAAGTTTGACGTACAGTGTGACGATGTTCATGAGAGTTCTCTAGATCTTAAGATAATCTAGGAAGTGATAATTGTAGATAATTTAAAAAGCTCAAGGTTGAGATTTTTGAGTTAGCCAAAGAGCGTGGAGTATATATGGAAAATGAATATTTTGATTTTAACGATTAACTTGATGAAGACTTTATGGATATTCATGTCATTGAGAGAAGAGCCACTACATCTGCACACGATGCCCAACCACTTATTGAAGTGAACACCGTATATGATTTGTGTAGGGTTATTCTGCTAAGAGATGAACAGATCAGTCAGATGGAGAAGAGAATGGATGAGATGGCCACCACTATGGCAGTCATGGCTACAGTTTATGGACAGTCCCAGTTGCAATAGTTAGCTTCTCCAAAGGTCAACCAACTAGAGATAGTTCACATTACCGATGAAAGGAGAGAAGCAGCCTCCACCAACAGAGATGATCAAAGAAAGAAAGATTCCCACCAAGTGTAATACCAGAAAATGATATAAAGAAGTTGGTTTAAATAATAAATTTTGGAGGCATTAGCCTAATCTAAGGGTTGTGCATTAATTTCAAAGGGTAGAACTTACCTAGAGGAGATGATGCCATGCACTACCCTAAAGGTTTTGTGTCATCAAACTTTACGATGTTCGATGGGAATGAAAATCCCAGGAAGCATGTGGCAAATATTTTAGCCAGTTGTAGAAACACTAAAGGTACTGAAGCCTTGCTCTTCTGTCAATTTGTTAGAAGCTTTTTAGGGATAGCATTTTATTGGTATACTTAGTTGCCCAATGGATAAGTAAAAACATTTGTTGAGTTAGAATAGTTGTTCATGAAGAGATTTGCTGGAGCGCAACACCACATTATTATTGGAGATCTCGTAGTGGAAAGGCAAAAGCCTAACAAGACTTTGGTAGATTCTACTCAAAAGCTTCATGGTTTGGTAGGCTTCATGCGTAAGGAACTCACCATCAAGACTTTTGAGAAGCTACTAAGCAAAGCCAATAGTCTACAAGAAGAATCCAAGAATATGGATTTCCAAGAAAAGTAAGAGAAGTCCAAGACAACCAGAGTATTTGAGAAGAAATCTAGAACAGTGAAAGCAGTTTAGAAGGGAAAGAAACTGATAAAGATTCAGACAAAGTATTATCAAATTTTGCTTTTGGTGCAAATCTAGTGCATTTGTCACTATAATTCCTAAAATTTTCTGTTTTGGCTCGAAATTTTGTCCTTTTTTTACTTTTTCTCCAAATACCTAAATATGATATACCTACACCAAAAACATGAAGATACTCTTTTTTAAAGTGCAATATCACCATAAATAAGTATAAAATGTATACTTAAAACAAAATTTTATTTTTGGGTATCAAAATCCCCAAACTTAAATATTACTTATCTTCAAGTGACACTTTTACAACATAAAAGTATATGGCTTAGGATAGAGATTAACTTATAACTCCTATACTTTAGATTGGAAAATAAAATAGTAAACTTTAAAAAAAATCTTGAACAACATAGATTCAAACTTTAAGTCTAAGAGTACTTAGTAGTGTCGGCTATTATTTTTTTCTTTGAAAAAAAGACATTAAAATTTAAATTTAGTATATAATGTAATTTTAATTCTGTGAAAATTGTATTCTTTAATTTTTGAAAAAATGATGAGACCGAAGAGACCTCATATATCTAATAGTTTAAATAGCTAAGCAAGATACCATAAAAATATATCATCTTGAATGATGATCGAGTCAGTTATTTAAAGGCTTAACTATATGAACTTAAAAGTTTATGACTCTATTTTGGTCTGCAAATTTATAGTTGACAAATTCCCCTATCTAATACACATATTAGATATGGGTTAGATTAATCTGGGTTCTTAAGTTCCCTATAGAGGCAAGCCTCTATAGTTAATTACATCTTAGACAACTGAAGTCACCTAAGAAAACTCTTAATTAAGATTAGGGTTTTGTTTCCAAGAATTTAACATTTAAATTTCTACGATTGCTTATAGGAAAAGTCAAATGGGATAGGTTCAAGTAGAAAGAGTTATTTCTGGAATCCAAAGAAGTGAAAAGTAGGAAATGTCTAAGATACTGAAGAAGATTCAATGACATCTCAAATTAACCCATGGTCTGGTTTTACATCTTTGAAAAGGGAATTATATGATGCTTCATTCCAGCAAGTTATTTAGATATTTGGGGCTTAAATTGACATTTCATAAGTAGATGGCTCAAGGAAATGTGAGGATTTATGTCGTATCAAACGACAACCTAGGAATCTTAAAAGTTTAGGACTTATATTATACGATATAAAAATCATAGAAAGTCCTAAAAGATAGTATATGAGGATTTACGTCATACCAGATGAACGACCTCAACGTCTTATAGGTATGTTATTTAAATCTATAAAAGTTTAGCTGAGGCTTCTTCTGCCATCCCTCTGTTGTCACCTCGACCGTTGCCCGGAGATGAATTGTCACTCGCCCGTGTCGTCATCTTGTTTCGAGAAGAGGGGAGAGAGAAGAAAGAAAACATCATGCCTCGAACAGCCAATCCTAAGGGATTGTACAAACATACTATAAGAACAATATTTGAAAGTATAAATATAGATGAATGTCTACTGTACGATGCAGTACAGGAAAGGAACAACGGTGTAGTAAAGTATTGTAATAGGAGAAGTCTGGAAGAAAATTATGGAAATCAAGCAACATAAAGAAAGGAAAGACTATGCAATAAAAAAAAATTTGCAATAAAGGAACAAAAATTGAAACAACAAAGTGTACATGATTAAGTCTCGCGATGCTACAAAACATATTATAATTGCATAATAAAAAGGGGTTAGACAAATATTTGCAGATTATAAAAGAAAGGTTAAATGATAAGCATATGAGAATTTAAAGTGGGATATTAGCTTTTAATTTTGGGTTAGGCTCGGACTATACCTCTTTTTCTCTTTTATCTCGATCCCACAGGAAACTGATATATCGAAGTCAACCTATCAAGATCAACTAGAGGTCACGAACAAATCACCCACATAATCAGACAGCTTTAGACCCTATCGTTTAAAGGATGTGGTAATGGAGTAGTACCTGAACTCATCAAATTGCAGTGCACCCATATGTGAAATGTAGTATCTGAACTCATCAAAGTGTAGTGCACCTATACGTGAAATGTAGTATCTATCGTGTAGGGCGTAGAGTGTGGTGTTTGTTGTATAATATCTGAGGTTTATTAAGCTATTTGTGGTGTAGTGTGTGAACTTTATAGTACATGAGAATCATAGTGTATGAAAGACAATGTATGAAAGGCGTGGTGTAAGAAATGTGTAGTGTGTATGTGAGTGTAGTATCTATTTCTTTTGCAAGTGTAATATTTGTGTAAAACCCGTAGTATCTATTCTTTTCTTGGTGTAGTGTCTGTGCAAAGACTTGTAGTAATTGTTCTTTTCTAAATACTAATTCTCAGGCCTTTTGAAAGGGGTTAGAGATGTTGATGATTTAGGGGTGAAAGGGCATCACACTAATTGAGTACTAATTTTATATTTCAGCTATAAACTAAGCTATCAAATGGTTCTTTGCATGATCGTCTCTTGCCTCGCTCCTCAAACTTATATCCCACTCTAAATTTTTCATATGCTTATCTAATAATTTTATCTTTGAATGTTTTGTATAATGAAATTGAAAGGGACAAGTTTCTAAAAGGGTCACGTATATAATTGTTTCTTGCCATACTTCAGAAATCATATGTCCCACCGTATCATAACTTCCAAATTTCAGGTGCACTAAAAAATGCCTTTAGGATAATTCTAAGTGTCTCAATTTAGAAATTCACATTGTCGATCAAGAAATCACCAAAAGAAGATACTTCCAACTACATTTTTTTATACATCGTGCACCGATAATGTTAAGAACTCATTAATGATCTTAGGATATAAGTAGGAGAGCAACAGTGACACATAAGCTTCAACATAAAATCAGTTCAGCAATGAATTCGCAGACCATAGGGATAAACAACTCAAAAATAAAAATCCCTCACATAAAGCCCATGCATTAAAGAAAATCACCAGCCAATACCTAATATAAAAGAAACCACAAGTGAAGGCTCACAACTAGGGTCAGTAAAGAAAGAAAACTACCAGCAAATGAATCCATAAAATGACCAAAGATCAAGCCACTATTAAACCAAAATCAAGTCCATCATAGGGCTAGATTGAACTCAACAAATGACCAAAAGAAAAAGCCACCACCTAGCCATAATCGAGGCACCAAACATCTACCCAAATCAAAAAAAAAATTCTAATATTTAAGTTCGAATAAAGGGAACAGCAAGAAACATACTAAGCTGAACCACCAAGAAAAAAAAAACCGAGCCATTAAAAGAGCTATTCAAAACAAGAAACAATTCCAACATGTGGCCATAACCAAACCGTCCTCAAACAAAATCGAGGCCAGCAAGGGACAAAACCCAAGCAATTAGAAGAGCCACAAATTGAACTATTAGAAAATGAAAACCAAGCCCAGCAAGGAAGGCCACAATTTAGACATTATGCGAGACACTAAAACAACTATCCTGAATCAGAGAATGATTTCCAATGTATATATAAAGAAGGCAACAAAGGAAGCAAAAGCTACAGCTCCAAGACTAATAAAGGAGTAAAAGGAATAAAAATCATAGCCCAAGCTACTATCCCATACCAAAATAATTTCCAAATATATTTCCAAATAGGGGCAGCAAGAAACACAAAAATCAAACCAAAAACGTGTATGGAAAACTCAAGATATAGACTCATATATATATATGTTTGAATGATGGATAGCAAAATGAGCAAAAATAGAACATGAAAACAAATATTTAAAACCAAAGTATAATCTCCCGTGTGTATTCGAATTAGGGGGCAGCAAGAAGCACCAAAAAAAGCCAGTCCCCAAATAATATTCAAAATAAAAAAATGCATTTCCAACATATATTCGAACAGGGGCAGCAAAAAGAGCCAAAATCAAGCCCCTAATAGGTATGAAAAAATAATCTCCAACATATATTCGAATAGAGGAAGCAAGAAGAGTAAAATCCAAATTCCAAATGTATTTCCAGAAATACTCGAATAAAAGACAGCAAAGAGAACCAAAAACCCAAATTATGAATGTATTTCCAAATCATTAACTGTTCCCAATGTTGGAATTCAAATAAACAGAACTACAGGAAATGTAATTGAGCCTCCATATGAGGGCTAAATCAAATCCAGCAAATGACCAAAAGGAATAGGCCATTACTAAGCTAAAACCGACCACCAAATGGCTATCCAGATCTTTAAAATTTTTCCAATATTGAAGTTCAAATGAAGAGAGCTATAGGAAATATAATTGAACCTTCAAGACTAAATAAACTCATAAATCTTCATCATGAAATATAGAATCAGAAGAGAAGTTCAAAATAAAACCCCCAACATCGAAGAAAATCAAATACCCAACTAAGAAGCTCAACACAAAATTTCCTATGGATCACATAAATTCAAGAATCTCCATATTAAAGTAATGCACTGAGAAAATAGTAGTCAAAAGTACTCAAATATTTGCTGAGATTTTCAATAAATCTTTCCAGCAGATCTGTAAAAAAAATCTACTAAATTAGCTCCAATATAAATAAACAAAGGCAACCATAATATAGATTTTCACTAGAAAACTTTTTTTCTTCACCAAAGAGGCGATCAAACTAGAATATCATTTCCATTTGATATATCAATCACATATTCCAAAAGAAGTTATCGCATGGACAACTAATCAAAAAACTAACATCATTCTAGAAGTAAATGAAACCTGACCTTAACTCTTGGCTAACCCAAGAACGAGAAGAGTAAGAAAACCATGAAACAGAAACTCCCAACAAAGAATGAGCTCTCAAACTATGTTTCCCTGAAATCTCTAGAAGAAAAAATATCAGCCCCTAAATGCTTCCCTCAAAGGGGTATTTATAGCCGGTGAGAGCAAAGTGGTGCACCGATGGTGAGAAAAAGGGAAGTAATGAGAAGCACCTCAAAGGGCAAAGAAATTTATCACAATTCAAAATAAGAGGTTATCACATCCATTCGAGTGGGAAAAACCATTATAAATGGGCTACCGGCGAGGCTATCGATGATGAGAGCTCGGAAGGGAGGACATGACTGGAAGACCAGCAAGGGATCTCCAAGATTAGGTCAAGAGAGGAGGGGAAGGGATTTCAGCCAGGGCAAAGGAAAATAGAGGCGCGAGCAGGGAAGGGGAAAAGTGCCAGAGTGTTTAGAGAAAGGAAAAAAACCTTTTTTATTCAAAATAATAATAATAGTATTATTTTTATTATTTTTTAGTTTCAAATTTTGTGTGAGCGCGGGACCCAAATAAAATAGGTGTCCTTTCTAGCTAAAATCGATGTTCCGGACGTGACAAAGTGGTCTGTTTCTTCATCTGATATCATCTGGACAAATTCATCGACAATCATGTAAAATTAACCTCAATTCACATACGATGCATCACATAAAATTATTTTGACCCGGTCGAAGCCGTTTAACAAGTATATCATTGACCAGTCCTCACATAAGTGACAACCGCAGTCAAATAAACTGCTCATGGCAGAAATTCAAACGTCACACCCATCGTATAGTCCACCTACATCCCTTAAATACCTATAAGAACTCAACAAGAGTTTCAATATGTCGGCTTTCATCCACTCAAATGAACGTCAAGGATCATAAATCGTCTGCACGTCAAGGATCATAAACCGTCCGCATGAAACTTTAAGGAGCGAAGAAATGGCTTGAATTTTTAAGGTGTGTGGGTCCCAGTCTAGTTCTCTAAAGGAGTCAAAATAGGAAAATCTTAAAGCTATATCCTAGGGTATCTAGAGAATGGAAGACCTCAAAATGAGGTCAACAAATGGACTCCCAATAGGTGTGGTGTGTTGCACAAGCACGATGCGTCTATTGGCATAGACTGAAATGATCAACCTGATTCCTCAAGAATGTCCAAGTAACCATACTTGGGACAAATTGAATGTCAAGTTTGAATTGAGGTGGAGTAGGATTTTTGCTAGGGATTGTCGAGCATATCTTGAAATCACTATCATGGATTTGAATTTTCAAATTGTTTTTGAATCATGTGCAAACGGAAGATTCAAAAATTGACAATAATATCAAAGAATGTGTGGAAGAAGAATCAAGATTAAACCTTATCTTCAAGGATGTAGAGAAATAAGTGAAGCAGGAAGGCTATATCAACTTGGAATATCACTGGAGAAGTCACATCCGAGCTGAACCTAGCTGAGAGAAAAAAAATATCGTTTATTGTCTTAGGATTCATTATGGGGTTAAATGTAAAACTACAAACCCAGCCTAAGAAAAACAGAGGAACTAGAACAACTCATAATACCGCTGGGGAAATTACATCCGAGTTAGAACTAGCCGAGAAAAATATTGTCTGTTGTCTTAGAATTCATTATGGGGTAAGAAGTAAAACTCCAAACCCAACCTAAGCAAAATAGAGAAACTAGAAAAACTCAGAATACCGCTGGGGAAATTACATCCAAGTTAGAACTAGCCGAGAAAAATATCATATGTTGTCTTAGGATTCATTATGGGGTTAGAAGTAAAACTCCATACCCACCTAAACGAAACAGAGGAACTATAGAAACTCAGAATACAACTGAAGAAGTTACATCCAAGTTATAACTAGCCAAGGAATGACAACCATTAAGGAGATTACGCCAGATTCCAAGGAAAGACTATACCAGTTCAGGCTACCACGAGGGATATTATGCCTGAACTAGATGTAGTCAAAGAATGGAAACCATTAAGGATATTATGTCGAATCTCAAGGAAAGACTATATCAGTTCAGACTACCGCCAAGGACATTATATCCAAATTAGATCTAGTCAAATAATGGCA
The DNA here is from genome assembly GCA_003013225.1 of Phalaenopsis aphrodite. Taxonomy (NCBI): domain Eukaryota; kingdom Viridiplantae; phylum Streptophyta; class Magnoliopsida; order Asparagales; family Orchidaceae; genus Phalaenopsis; species Phalaenopsis aphrodite. The sequence goes on along the minus strand of NEWO01000495.1, from coordinate 33,055 downwards.
ACCATTAAGGATATTACGCCGAATTTCAAGGAAAGACTATATCAGTTTGGGCTACCATCAGGGATGTTATGTTCGAACTAGATCTAGTCAAAGAATGACAACTATTAAAGATAATACGCCAAATCTCAAGGAAAGACTATATCACTTCGGACTACCACCAGAGATATTATGTCTGAACTAGATCAAGTCAAATAATGCAACCATTAAGGATATTACGTCGAATAGGATGAGAATAAAAAATGTGAGCTATCATGTGAAATCATGTAGAACCGTGATAGTCATATGAATTTATTAATATGTGAAGAATTATGTGTAATCTTATGAAAATCATGTGTAAATGAAATATGAAATCTACAAAATCCGAAAACTTATGGAAACATGAAATTTGTAAGGTTTACAAGATTGTGAAAGAGAAGACGAAACTTAAAGAAATGTAGGGATAGTCAACTCGTGGTGAGAAAAATTTTATTTCTTTAATGTTTTTATGATTCTAAAAAAATGTTTTGTTGTTTACTGTTAATTAAATTTTTTTATATATGTATATAAATATATTATTTTGAATGTTAATCATTAAATATGTTATTTTACACATCGTTCTTTCTTTTTTAGCCTTTATCAGAATTGAGAGAAACCAAAATTCATTTGTTTTCTCAATCAATTGTCCAAATTAACATTCACAATTGTGAGAAGAAATTCCAATGCATTTTCATTAAATTGTTATGTCAGGAGTGTAATATGATACCAAATGTAATACTATTTGATTCCATCCGAGAAGACATAATAAAAATATTTTTTGGAACCATATGAATGATTTATATATCTGAATATTTTGTCATACCTGAATACTTAGACGCATATCACTGAATCAAATCTGTAGATCATCCAATCGATGATCTATTGTCAGTCTCTATGTTGAAATGGTAAGCTATATAAAGACTAGCCTCACCTTTTAACATATCATCAGAAAAGTGAAAAAAAATAGCTTTTCCTAAACATGTACTGAGGTGTGCTGTCTTTAAATAGCTTATAGCTAATAAAGCTGTAAATTCTCTAATTCAGGATCAATTCTAAAATGGAATGGTACCTTTTCTTCATTCATCCTCTTGAGAGTTATAGAAACTCTGGTACATGGTACTCCAAGGATGCAGTGTTTAGCTACATCGGCACCGTTGCCTTTCAAAATCAAAACAGATCCCAGAGGTAAATGGATTTCCACAAAACCTCTAAATTCTCCATCACCGACAATCAGGATTTCTTTTCCAAACAGCATATTACGTTTATTGATAAATGAGACTGTGCAAAATGGTCTTGCAAAATTGTGATGACCAATGTGTGGAGGAATATAATCACCAGCCTCATAGACATTAACTATGCAGCTATCAGGAATACAATCTGCTAGTAAGATGCGCCAAGTTACCAATTGTTTGATCATCCACTTTATGAATGACGGTAAAGGGTCAACTTCAACATGGCGAATTATTCCAGATGGATTTCCTTCCTTGTCCTGAGCAAAATTATAACCGCAGCCATATTGTATTGTAACCCTTCTTTTACCACGTTTCCATTTTCTGGGCTTGGACTATGTTCTTCTTCTTAACCGACTAGCTTGACCCGTGTCTCATTCCAAAAAGACACGTTCCACAATATCATCCTGCTCACCTCTAGTGACACGTTGGTATGCAGTTCCAATCCTTTAAGTATGTTAACATACTTTCCTTAAAGCCTTTGGAAGTGCTAACAATTCTATTTTCTTACTTTCTCATATTTTCCTAGCTCATGCTACGGAATAATTTGTAAAGGACATGTTCTACTTACAAATTGAGGAATGTAAGGCTCAATCTCCATAAATATTTCTTCAGTCTTTTCTTCTTTGAAAGTCATTCCTTCTTCAGATTTCATGTGTTGAAGTGGCATTTCGACTGGCTAATTTGGGTCTTTCCCTTTTAATTTGATTGTCATTTGTGTAATAACTTTTTCATTTTCCCCTTCTTCTTTTAACTGTTCCAACATCTTGTTGATGCGGTGATTCTGATTTCTTTTCAGCGGGTTGAGTGAGTGTTGCTTTACGTTTCGACTGATGGTCAGTAGGGGTAGCACCAACAAGCTCACCTTTTAAATTCATTGCCATTGATTTGATTTGATTAATCGCAACGTCACTCGACTCCACTTCATCAACTTTTTCAAATTTTCTCTTCTTTGCAGCAGTGAATTGATTCTTACTTTTGAATCTTAATATAGGTTTTTGCCCACGAAACTCTTCATTATTAACTACGGCTAAGGCCAAACTCTCATAATCTAGTTCAACCTGGTCAAAGTCGAGATAAAATTTGAACACTCTTCCTTCTTCGAATTTCTCTTTGTCAAGGGAAAATCTCATGGCATTTTTTAAAGTGAAAATTAGTCTTCCTCCTGACATTTTCCTGCACCAAAACAAGAAAACAAACAGTATGTCAGACTAGGCTCAAGCAAGAACAATATGACTTTTTTGTTAATTATTTACATATATATATATATATATATGTAGGATATATATATATATATCTATATATATAATTTGAAGATGCAAACCCAAATGTGGGGACTACTGTCAGAAATTGTGTGACTTACTTGCATAAGATTATTAATTGGAAAGGCTTTCCTAATATTTCTAACTCCTGTGATTGCACTAAGACTAATTTTATTCAAGTCATTAAAGTCTATTGGAAAGCCCCAAATCATCCTATTGTGAAGGTTAATATTGATGGAAGCTTTACTAAAAATGGAGCTGGTGTGAGTGGCATTTACAGAAATCATTTGGGTAAGTGCTTGCTGTACTTTCATACTCATGTCCTGGCCAATGATGCTACTGAAACTGAACTCATTGCTATGTATTGGGCAATTAACCTTGCCACTAAGGCTAATTGGAATATAATTTGGTTAGAAGTGGATTCTGCTGTGATTTTTCCCCTTTTAAATCAGGAGGAGGAGACTCCCTGGCACTACTCTTACTGGATAAGCAAAATCAGAGATCTCACTAGCAAGATGCTAATTCAGTTCACCTTTATCTACAGAGTAGGTAACCAGCCTGCAAACTGGTTGGCTCAACTTGGATCACAATCTAATGAGACTGAAGTTGATGTTAACCCTCCACCTGCTCTCTTTTATCTGCTACAAGGAGATATCCTAAATGTTCCCCACTTCAGAATGGTCTACAAAGATAAATGATTTCTTTGGGGGCAGAAGCAATCTCACATATTTTTCCTTTTTTATTGAGTCATTGTAGTTTTTCTTTTTTGAGGGTGACACCTAAAGTTTTTTTGGGGGATTTCCTAGGTTCCTGTATTGAACCAGACAGTGAAATTCCCAGCCCCCTCACTGATGTTTGTAATAGTCATTTTAGCTCAACAAGTAGGGAGTCATAAGCAACTCCTTTAACCAATAAATATATATATATATATATATATATATATATATATATATATATATATATATATATATATATATATATATACATACATACATATGTATTACATAGTGTATGTTCTTATTTACGTATTTAATTTACATTTATATATATATACACACATATATATATATATAGATTTACCTTTAAGATTCAGGCTATGTAGAAGAGAAAAGAGTATCGTGTTATATACACAGAATTATACAGATTGAAAATATTACAAAATTATTATTATTATTATATATATTTTTTAGATATACATTCAAATACATTTTGTTACAATTTTAGGTTCGAATTCAGTTATAACTAAAACATTAGTGCTTCTAGGAACAAGGCTCTATTTCTAAAGTTTGCTCTTTTGAAACATCATGACGCATAGTAATTTTGACAGGAAGCATATGTTGTTCTCCTTGACAATCTATTAATTGATAGGTGCCTCCAGAGTAAACTGTCTTGACGACAAACGGTCTTTCCCAGGTTGGTTCAAATTTACCTCCTATTTTGCGATGTGCAAGAATAGGTTTTCTAAGGATAAGAACCAAGTCACCAACTTTGAAAGTCCTTGGGCAGACAAGCTTATCATGTGCTTGAACCATTCTAGCATGATATAATTCCAGATTTTGTTGCGCTATCAGCCGTTTCTCTTTTGAAATTTCTAATTCTTCTAATCATAACCTGGTGTTCTCAATAATAGTAATTTTATTGGTGATGACAACTCTGAGAGATGGAAGTTGAACTTCTAAAGGTAACATAGCCTCAGACCCATATACAAGAGCGTAAGGAGTAGACTGAGTTGGAGTTCTGAACGTAGTTCTATAGGCCCATAAGGCTTCTAATAACAACTTGTGCCAATCTATTTTGTTTTCGTCCATAGTTTTCTTTAGAATTTGGACAAGAGTATTATTAAAAACCTCGGCCAATTCGTTAGCCTTCGGGTAATAAATTGTAGAATAACGCCAATCTATTCCGTGCCTTTTGACAAAGTTGTTAATTTTTTTATTTTTGAATGCAAACCCATTATCGGATATGATTCTACGTGGTATTCAAAAATAATAAACAACATGATTTTTGAAGAACTGCAGAACATGGTGTGCTTTCACTTCTCGAAGGGGTATTGCATCTGCCTATTCTGAAAAATAATTCGTTGCAGCAAGTATGAACCGATGTCCCTTTGAAGATGGAGGGTCTATAGGACCTACTATATCTGTACCCCAACATTTAAACGACCATGACGTTATTGTTGGGTGAAGCACGTTCGGGGGTTGGTGCAAGATCACTCTGTGTATTTGACATTGATGACAACTTTTAGCAACCTTCATACAGTCGGTCATCATCGCAGATTAGTAATATCCTAGCCTCTTGATTTTTGTTTTCATCATAGAACCTGACTGATGAGCGCCAAAAATTCCTGAATGTACTTATTTAACAATTTCTTGAGATTTTGAACTATTCATGCATCTCAACCACATTTGGTCAAAAGATCTTTGGTAAAGAACATTATCTATTAAAGTTTGACAAGGTTCTTTTCTTTATCTGATGTGCCACTGCCTTATCATCCGATAACTTCCCTGTTTGCAATTATTCTACAAAAGGATGACGCCAATCTTCTAAATTTTCTATAGCTGCCATTACTGTTTCTTCTTTACCGAGTTTATCTAAAGACTCAATATCAATTTGAGATAAAACTTGAAGCCATTGAACAGAGTTTTTGTTGGAATTTTCCTATGAACATGCAAATTCCTTAGCAAGTCTAGCTAAAGAATTTGAAAGAGTATTCTCTCCCCTTGGGATTTTGTACATCGTCACATTTGGAATCTGCTCCAATAAACTCATTGTATAACGGTGATATTGCTCCAATTTGGGTTTCAAAATTCTATATTGTTCAGCAACCAGTTGAATAATCAACTACAAATCTCCGTAGATATTAATGTCAGTTACACCCATCAATATTGCCAATTGTAAACCTGTTATCAGTGCTTCATATTCTACCTCATTATTTGTACAGGATTTTGTTAGATGGTAAGAATACCTTAACATTCCTCATTCTGGTGTAATGAAGGGAAGCTCAATTCCAGCTTTACCATGTATTATTATTTGTAATTCTTTATCTTTTTTATGCTGATGAAGCCCCATCAAAAGACAATTCAAAACATCGAGTCTCGAGACTTTCCAAATTTATTATCTGGTCATCCGGTAAGTCATCATTGAGAGGAGAGTCGGCGGGTAACGAGTGCCCTATGAGGAAATCTGCCCTTTCACAGCTTGGACTGCAACCAAAGTTATATCAATTTGCAAGAGTATCATGGCCCACCTTGCCAAACTACCAGAAAGCATCGGTCGGGTCATTAAATATTGCAATAGATTAAACTTTGAAATAAGGTTAACTTTGTGAGGAAGCATGTAGTGTCAAAATTTCTGGACTATAAAGATTAAGGCCATACAATGTTTCTCGATTGGAGGATACTTTACTTCCGCTAGTATTAAACAACGGCTTAAATAATAAAGAGCTTGTTTCTCACCCTCATCATTGACTTGGGCTAGCAAGGCACCGAGGGAGTTGTCCAAGGCCATGGTATAAAGTACTAAAGGCTTGACTGAAATCGGTGCTGCCAAAACAAGAGGTGTCATCAAGTATTGTTAAATACTTTCAAAAGCACATTGACATTTATCATCCCAGGTAAACTTTGTGTCTTTCTTAGTCAACGCAGAGAAAGGTTGACACCTACCTGACAAATTAGAGATAAAGCATCTTAGATACGCCAATCTCCCTTGAAAGGATCGTAATTGCTTTAAATTTTTAGGGGGTGGCATTTCCAGGATAGCTTTAATTTTCCCCGGGTCAATCTCAATCTCACGGTCGTGAACAACAAACCCTAGAAATTTCCCAGAAGTCACACCAAATGCGCACTTTAGGGGATTCATTTTAAGGTTAAATTGTCGTAACCACTCAAAAAAAATTCTCAAATTGTATAAATGATCTTTTTTCTGCTTGCTTTTGATGACCAAATCATACACATAACATTCCATCTGATTATGAATGAGGTCATCAAAAATTCTTGTCATTGCTCACTGATATGTTGCACCAACATTTTTCAATCCAAAAGGCATCACGGTATAGCAATAAACTCCAATTGGCATTCGGAAAGTTGTAAACCTTTTCTCTTCTAGAGCCATTTTTGTTTGATTATATCGAGACGATCCATCCATGAAGGAGAAAATTTCATGAGATGAAGCAATATCTACCATTAATTCTGGGATTAGAAGAGGAAACTCATCTTTTGGGCATGCTTTATTGAAATCTCTAAAGTCCGCGCAGATCCAAATTTGCCCATTTTTCTTCTTAACTGGTACTATACTAGCCAACCACGTAGGGTATTGTTCTTTCTGTATGAATTTAGCATCTATTAATTTCTTGACTTCATTTATAACTTGTTGTTCAATATCAAGACGCATTCTTCTCGGAGCTTTCTTAACTGGAATTACATTAGGATCTAGGCCCAATTTATGTATTGCGACTTTTGGTGCCAATCCAGGCATCTCCTTGTAACTCCAAGTGAATTACTCTCTAAATTCTGTCAATAGCTTAATCACATTTATAGATTCTTCTTCACCAAGTAGAGAGCTAATAAAAATTGGCCTCGATTACTTTCGGTAACCAGGTTAATTTCTTGTAACTCATCTCTTGTTGATTTAATCTCTTCTTCAAATTTTGATGGGGCATTCTCAATTTCAGAATCCTCATAGTTATCCAGATCTTCCAAACAACTTTCTTCATACTCATTCGTAACAACTAAACAAAACTCTATATCATCAACATGTCCTACTGTGACGAACCCAAGACCTTACTTAAACTTGAATGTTTGATCATCACTCTTCCAAAGTTTTTCAAAACATTGTGATTAAGCTCTTGAACATTGCTTAGGCATCATACCACGTTGAACAAGATTTTGAACACAAGGCGAGTACAAATCAAAATGTAATTTGATTAATTCGGAAGAAAGATTATCTTCTAGTTCCACATTGATTCCAGAACTAGAGGATGAAGAACCACATTAAAGCTTAATTGTTTTCATACCTGCACTATGTACTTATTTGATCATCTAATCCTCAATTTTATGAGTAGAAATTGGGGTGAGGGCCATAGTTTGTACATAGAGATTAATCTGATCATACATTGAACCATAATCACGTTTCTCTTCATCTTCTAAATCAATTTCAAAAAGAGGCTTCTTTTAGTTAATTGTCGTTGCACCTTTCCGTATTTTTTCATCTTTAGAACTGTCTTCCAAACCAATGTTCATGATTGAACTCTTTGGTTAAACAATTTTATTGTCCCTTCAGCAACCTCGTCCCCGGCCTCGAACTCAGATACAAGTTCTAGAGGAACTCTTACTCTTTGTTGTAAAGGGATAATAAAAGATCATTGAATTGGTATTGGATGACCTTGTCTTTGTATATCTTCTAGACTCTTTATGTTTCTTGTAATATCTTCTTGAAGTGTAACATTCCTTTTAAGAGGAGTATAGTAAGTGGCATCTTCATGAATACTTATTTCATGAACTGAAAACCGTTGTAGATCACCCTTTATACAATATTCTTATCCTTCCAAACAATACTTTATGCCTTGGTATAGTGATGAAGGAACTAAACTATTCTCATGAATTCAGGGTCGGGCCAATAGAGCATTGAACGAAGTCTCAGAATCAATGATATGGAATTTCGTTGTTACTAATGCTCCAATTTTCATCTGTAATGTAATTGATCGAAGAGCTCTTTCCCCTTTCTAGTTAAAGCCTCTTAACATCATCTTATCAACAGTTAATTATATTGCATCTATGTCCAAATAGGCTGAAGTCTGTAAATTCATTATATTAATGGATGCCCCTAGATCCACTAATACTCTGGAGAGCATAAAGTTGCCGATGTTGACAGAAATATACAACGAACGATTATGATCAAAGGTCCCAAGTAGATAATCATCATTTGTGAATGTTATTTTTGCTTGTTCCCTTAATGAAAAAACCGCTTCCGAGGAAGTACTAGCAAGTTGAGCTAAACAGATTTCTGGATCTAGCAAAGCTTTTAGTACAGCCTCCGTCATTTCCTTTGTTACGATTATGGAATCGTATATACTCAACTTAGCTGGTAATTTGCTAAGATGGGCTAGTACATTATAGTCCACCTTAATGCATAATTCCTCGTCTCACTTTGAGACAGGTATTTCATCGATCGGTGGGACTAGATTATCCTGAATAACTATTTGTTTCATTACATCCTTTAGACCCATTCTCGGAGGTAATATTTTTCTGCTTCTCAAATTTATTTCTATCACTTCTTCTGAATCATGACTTGACTTTGGAACTGCCTCTACATGAGCTAGAGTAACTGATTCTTCTAGGATTCCTTCCAAATCCGAAGACTCTAACTCTATCGCAATTGACGATCCACGAAATTCAAAGACGGGTGCATCGTCTTCTGAATCATAATTATTATCATCAATATTTTCTCCTTGCTCACCGTCACATCATCGACAGAAACATCATCGACATTATCATCAATATTATGATCAATAACTATTTGTGTCATAACTTTGTACGATTTAAGAATCATTAGAAAGATTGAGTTTATTATTGGTTTTAGGTTGGTTATCATTAATCACATCATCGACAGAAACAGCCAAAACGTAGCCAAAATCAAATTCCATAGTATTACGTGCCCCTAGAGGAGCAAAGAAGAAATCATACAAAGTCCAGGGTTTAAGAGATTTCTCCCCCAAATCTGTGGAAACTAATCTCAGACAATCAGATTTTATTTCACACTTAGGCTTTTCAGTGAATTCTTCAGTCTTCTTCGAACCTACTTCTACTGTAATTGACAACAGGGGTTTAGCAGATTCTGAATTCTAAATTACAGCTTGTACTGAAGCATTCTGAATTTGATTCAATATCTTCTTCGAAGATTTCATCCAAATTGTGTTCCATCCATCATCGATTGCATTAGAATCGATTGGAACAGTAGGCTCAACCGAAATTGTATTGACTGAACCTTCTTCAGGTTCTTTCATATACTCTTTTGAGATTGTTATGTTCCCTTTTTTGAGATTGTATTCCAACCAATTCTCAAAAGAAAAGGAATTTTCCAGAGTATGCCCAATCATTCTATGATTGGAGAGTATAGTGGGTTATCTTTCTTATCAATTTCATGAGGCTTCTTAGGTTAAGGAAATTTAAACTCCGACTTCTTAATTAAATTATGAAACATTTTGCCAACTGCCTTTTCTTTAAAATGATATACCTTGTTTAAACGTTCTGCCATAGTCCGAATTGGCCTATTATCTGCCTGGTAAGATCTTTGCTGGGATGACTGTGAACGGTACTGTTGAGGAGGTTGATGGTTTTGTTGCAATTACTCAACCTATATTTCCAGCAGCTGTTTACCCTTATGAATAGTTGCAACTATTCTAGATTTCTTCTCAAAGATCTTCGTAGATTTTTGTTTTTCAGACTTTTTGATAAGACCAAGTTGTTTTGCTTCTTTTTGAAGACTTCCAGCTTTACTAAGTAATTTCTCAAAAGTTTTAATCATGATACCTTTGAGAAGAAATGCAAATAGTCCGTTAATACTCTTTAGCAATATTTCAATGGCATGTTGTTCTTGAAGATGAGGCTCACACTTCATACTTAAATTTCTCCAGTGTAGAATATACTCTACTAAAGTCTCATCTTTGCTTTGTTTCTTAACCACCAGATCACCAACAGTGATATGGTGTTGAGCTCCAGCAAACCGTTTAATAAAGAGGCTTTCTAATTCTGCAAATGTCTTAACAAAACCATTTGGTAATTTTGCATACCAATCGAATGCCACTCCCGAAAGGCTACTCACAAACTGTTGAAAAAGTAATGCATCGTTCCCTCCTGCGTTGCAACAACTAGCGCAGAAATGTGCGACCTGTTGTTGAGGGTTCTCTATTCCTTCAAAATTCTTGAAAAAATGTGGTATGAAACCTTTGGGATACTATACAATATCAATTTCTTCAGGGTTAGGTCTACCCCATAGAATTGATGTCCCACCTTTAAACTGTATCAAGGATTCTTTCACCTATTGTTCTATCATAATTTTGATATCCTTTTCCGGTATTGAATTTTGAATAGGGTCTTTCTTATATTGTTCTTCTTTATTTACAGAGGTGGATTCCTTCTTATTTTCATCAATTGAATGTCATCCGGTTGATTTACTTTGGCGGGTACTGCTTTAGGGGACTGTGGTTGACTTTGTAAGGTCATGATGGCAGACATCATTTCTTCCATTTTCTTTTGCATGTATTCTATCTTCTCATCTTTTTTGTTGGATGAACCTTTGTAGTATTTCAGCAACACTTTCCTCAATTGTTGCCTCTCATAAGGATGAAGATGCTCTAGTCTCTACAACATTTAGCTTACAAAGCCTTCATTCATATAATTTGTCAAATCTTCTTCATCATCTGATTCATCTTTTATTTCCTTGGAAAATTGTATAATATATTTTCTGAGTCTTTCCAACTTTATTTCAATTGGGTCTTTTTTAGATACCTTAGGGTATATCTACGACAACTGACAAGTAGCACATTCAATGGCAACTGTATTGGGTAACACATCACATGGGAAACTTTCTCCATAATTCTCTATCATGGGCTTTTTCGCATGTGTTGGTTCAACAACCTTAAGTATCTACACCATCTTCTCAAATACAAATTTCTTGGGATCAAGCGACTTGTTGGTGATATCGATATGCTGAGAACCAGTGAACTCTCTAATGTCTGAACTAGACACATCAACAAGTAATCTCTTACTATTCCTTAACCTTTCTAACCACAATAAAGATTTATCCTATACCCTAAGTACACTTATTCTCGGTCCAAGTTGGAATTTAATGGGTTTTTGTCCCCTCAAATTCAGAGAAAAAATGGCGGTACGAATGACAGCGACAAAAACAGGAGGAACACGGGCTCCCAAATGCTGTTTGAAGGGAATTCTGGGTAGTAGTGGAGTAGTAGTGGTAGAAGAAAGATCTAGACAGCGATCATCTGAACGGACTTTTCGAGAGGTTTGCAAAAGTAAACCTTCTCCGCTTCTCACAAATCTTTTTGTAAGTTGCAAAATAAACTTATTATCCTTTAGTATTTGTCCCCTCATCTGGGGTGACACAGCACATCCCTTCCTATTGAGGATTTTGGTAACGAAACATCTTTCTTTCTTTGTCCGTTTCTTAAAGACCATACGAACACGTGTTAACGGTACAAATCCTTTAGTCTTTTCTTGGTTATTGTAAAGATAGAATTGAGGCGGTGTAGCAGCAATCCTCTGAACGTCCTCTTCATCAAGAGTGGCGGATAGTGGATGAAACCTGCTCCCTCTTAAGAGAGGGTAGGTCTCATTTAATCCAAATTCTTCATTTTCATCCAAAAAAACCAAGGCAAAAACCTCGACAGCTTTCACTTTGTTGATCTTAGCTATTCTCCGGTTCTTGTTCCTTCTCTGAGTTCAAGGCAGAGGTACGAAACATGAACTAGACCCTAGTTCAAACACAAAAGGCGCTGTCAAGAAGGTCGAATCCTCCACAGCGACAGGCTCATCATCTACCTGAATCTCCTTCCCATTAAGTTGAGCAGGGAAGGTAAGAGGTGTAGTGACTAAAGCGGTGGGGGTAGTAATAGTTGTTTCCAAGGTGTTCTTGATAATTTTAGTGATCTTTGCAGTAGTTGTAATGTTCTTCTCAGTTGAGACTCTTTTCAAAGGTGGGAACTCATGTGTCAACTTCAGGTTGAATTCCATTATGGGTTCCACCATTTCAAGAATTTTGTTTCTCAATACAGCAACGGTGACATCTCCAAACTTGATGTTAGTATTATCAAACCCTTGCCCAAAGCGAATGACGACTCTATCAGGTAGCTCATTCTTATTCACGGCCAAGTTCCATTCTAGTGGCAAAGGAGAAGATCAACTTTGGTGTAGCCATTTTCTGCAATTTCAAAATTTCCAGAGATTATTCTCACGATATTTACTGCCATGGTTGCGACAATTTAGGACGAATATCTTGAATCAAACAAAATCATTTAACTTGGTGTCTCTTTTGAGACTTATCCGAACAAATCTCTTTATATGTATCTATATATATATATATATATATATATATATATATATATATATATATATATATATATATATANTATATATATATATATATATATATATATATATATATATACATCTTAAGCTTTATTTATAGATTTTAAATAATCAAATCAAAAATGTCATAAATAAAGGAAAGAGTAGGATTTGTAGGACATGTGTTCGTGATTTAAAGAGAAAGTTTCTCGTATCAAATTCACTCCGACGAATCATCTCCTAACATATCACACCTATTCGAGGTCCATCTCACTTAGATTTCAAGATTCTGAAACCTCTTTGTTTAAGGATGATTGAACAGTGGCTCCATAATCAAGGTAATTGATAATACCTACACAAGGAAGAAATGAGCAAAGTACGCCAACAAAAGAATTATAGTCTGACCGACTAGGGATATAGGCACACTACCGATGTGTGAAAACAAAACCTCTTGATTAAAATGGAGAGAGGAACTATTCCCCAATGGAGTCGCCAGAAATTGTCAGCTATTATTTTTTATTTTCTATTGTTTTCTTTAAAAATAAGACTTTAAAATTTAAATTTAGTATATAATGTAATTTTAATTCTGTGAAAATTGTATTCTTTTTTTTTTTTGAAAAAATTATGAGACCGAGTAGACCTCATATATTTAATACTTTAAATAGCTGAGCACGATACCATAAATGATATATCATTTCCAATGATGATCGCATCACTTATTAGTAGGCTTAATTATCTGAACTTAAAAGTTTATGACTCTATTTTGGTCTCTGAATTTATAGCTAAGAAATCCCGTATCTAATACACAGATTAGATAGGGTTTAGATTAATCTGGGTTCTTAAGTTCCCTATAATGGCAAACCCATATAGTTAATTACATCTTAGACAACCAAAGTCACCTTAGAAAACTCTCGATTAAGATCAGGGTTTTTTTTTCAAGAATTCAACGTTTAAGTTTCCATGATTTCATATAGGAAAAGTTAAATGGGATAGGTTCAAACAGGAACAGTTATTTCTAGAATCCAAAGAAGTGAAAAGTAGGAAATGTCAAGGATACTGAAGAAGATTCAGTGACATCTCAAACTAAGTTATGGTCTGGTTTTACATCTTTGAAAAGGGAATTATATGATGCTTCAGTCCTACAAGTTATTTAAAAATTTGAGGCTTATATTGACATTTCCTATGTAAATGGCCAAAGAAAATGTGAGGATTTATGTCGTATCGAACGACGACTACAGAATCCTAAAAGTTTATAAATTATATTATACGATATAAAAATTGTATAAAGTCCTAAAGGTAGTATATGATGATTTACGTCATACCAGATGAACGACCTCAACATCCTATAGGTATTTTATTTAAATCTATCGAAGTTCAGTTGAAGCTTCTTCTGTCGTCTCTCTGTTGTCACCTCGACCGTTGCCCGGAGATGAATTGTCACTCGCCCGTGTCGTCGTCTTGTTCCGAGAAGAGGTGAGAGAGAAGAAAGAAAACACCATGCCTCAAATAGCCTATCCTAGGGGATTGTACAAACAAACTAGGAAAACAACATTTGAAAGTATAAATATAGATGAATGTCTATGGTATGATGCAGTACAAGGAAAGAAAAACTGTGTAGTAAAGTGTTGTAACAGGAAAAGACTGAAAGAAAACTATGGAAATAAAGCAACATAAAGAAAGGAAAGACTATGTAATAAAAAAAATGTGTACTAAAGGAACAAAAAATGAAAGAACAAAGTGTACATGATTAAGTCTGACGATGAAACAAAATATATTATAATTGCATAATATAAAGGGGTTAGACAAATATTCGGAGATTATAAAAGAAATGTTAAATGATAAGCATATGAAAATTTAAAGTGGGATATTAGCTTTTAATTTGAGGTTAGGCTCACACTAGACCTCTTTCTTCTCTTTTATCTCGATCCCACAGACAACTGATATATCGAAGTCAACCTATCGATATCAACTAGAGATCACCAACGAATCACCCCTATAATCAGACATCTTAGACCCTATCGTTTAAAAGATGTGTGAACGGAGTAGTATTTGAACTCATCAAAGTGCAGTGCACCCGTACGTGAAATGTAGTCTATGAACTCATCAAAGTGTAGTGCACCTATACGTGAAATGTAGTATCTGTTGTGTAGGGCGTAGAGTGTGGTGTTTGTTGTATGATATCTAAGGTGTATTATGCTATTTGTGGTGTAGTGTATGAACTGTATAGTACATGAGAGTCATAGTGTAGGAAAGACAATGTATGAAAGGTGTCGTGTATGAAATGTGTAGTGTGTATGTGAGTGTAGTATCTATTTCTTTTGTAAGTGTAATATTTGTGTAAAACTTGTAGTTTCTGTTCTTTTCTAGGTCTAGTATCTGTGCAAGGACTTGTAGTATTTGTTCTTTTCTAAATACCAAATTTCAGGCATTTTAAAAGAGGTTAGAGCTGTTGATGAATTAGGGGTAAAAGGTTATCATGCTAATTGAGTATTGATTTTATATTTCAGCTATAAACAAAGCTGTCAAATAGTTCTTTGCATCATCGCCTACTGCCACGCACCTCAAACTTATATCCCACTGTAAATGTTTCAGATGCTTATCTAATAATTTTCTCTTTGAATGTTTTGTATAATGAATTTAAAAGGGACTAGTTTCTAAAAGGTTCACGTATAAAATTGTTTCTTGCCATACTTCAGAAATCATATATCCCACCATATCATAACTTCACAATTCCAAGTGGAATAAGAAATGCCTTCAGGATAATTCCAAGTGACTCAATTTAGAAATTCACATTGCCGATCAAGAAATCACCAAAGGAAGATACTTCCAACCACATTTTTCTCTAGATCATGCACCGCTAATGATAAAAACTAATTAATGATCTTGGCTTTTAAGTAGGAGAGCAACAGTGAAGCATAAAGTAATGCCCCCAACTCCTTTTTTAAAAGCTTCAACATAAAATCAGTTTAGCAATGAAACTGCAGACCATAAGGCTAATCAGCTCAGAAATAAAAAGCCCTCATATAAAGCTCATATAGTAAAGAAAATCACCAACCAATACCTAATATAAAAGAAACCACAAGTGAAGGCTCACAGCTAGGGTCAGTAAAGGAAGAAAACTACCAGCAAATGCATCCATAAAATGACCAAAGACCAAGACACTATAAAACCAAAATCGAGCCCAGCATAGAGCTAAATAGAACTCAACAAATGATCAAAACAACAAGCCATCACCAAGCCAAAATCGAGACACGAAATAGCTACCCAAATCACCAAACATTTTTAATATTTAAGTTTGAATAAAGGAAACAACAAGAAACACAAAAACCAAGGTCAGCATAAGGGCTAAGCTGAACCACAAAGAAGAAGCAAAACCAAGCCATTAAAATAGCTATTCAAAATAAGAAACAATTCTAACATATGGCCATAACCAAGCTGTCCTCAAATAAAACTGAGCCCAGCAAAGGACAAAACCCAAGCAATTAAAAGAGCCAAAAATTCAACTATTAGAAAAATAAACCGAGCCCAGCAAGGCATGCCACAATTAAGGCATTATTCAAGACACTAAAGCAGTTATCTTGAATCCGAGCATGATTTCAAATGTATATTTAAGTAAAGCAACAAGGGAAACAAAAACTACAGCTCCAAGACTAATAAAGCAGTAAAAGGAATAAAAATCATAGCCCGAAGCCGCCATCCCAAACCAAAAAAATTTTCAAATATATTTCTGAATAGGGGCAGTGAGAAACCCAAAAATCAGACCCAAAACGGGTATCCAAAACTCAAGATAAAGACTCATATATATGTTTGAATAATGGACAACAAAATGAGCAAAAATCAAACATTAAAACAAATATTCGAAATTAAAGTATAATCTCCCATGTGTGTTTGAATTAGTGGGCAGTAAGAAGCACACAAAAAAAACCAGTCCCCAAGTAATATTCAAAATCAGAAAATGCATCTCTAACATATATTCAAACAGGGGCAGCAAGAAGAGCCAAAATCGTGCCCCTAATACATATGAAAAAATAATCTCCATTATATAATCGAACAGGGGTAGCAAGAAAAGCCAAAACCGAGCCCCTAATAAGTATGAAAAAATAATCTCCAACATATATTCAAACAGGGGCAGCAAAAGAGTAAAACCCAAATTCCAAATGTATTTTTAGCAATACTCGAATAAAAGATAGCAAAGATAACCAAAAAACCAAATTTTGAATGTATTTCCAAATCATTAAAATGTTCCGAATGTCAGAGTTTAAATAAAAAAAATTACAGGAAATGTAATTGAGCCTCCATATGAGGGCTAAATCAAATCCAACAATTGACTAAAAGGAATAGGCCATTATTAAGCTAAAACCAAGACACGAAATGACTATCCAGAACTTTAAATTTTTTCCATTATTGAAGTTCAAATGAAGAGAGCTATAGCAAATATCATTGAACCTTCAAGACTAGATAAACTCATAAATCTTCCTCACAAAATATAGAATCAGCCGAGAAGTTCAAAACAAAACCCGCTACATCGAAGAAAATCGAATACCCAACTAAGAAGCTCAACACAAAATTTCATATGGACCACATAAATTCGAGAATCTCCATATTAAAGTAATGCAGTGAGACGATAATAGTCAAAAATATTCAAATAATCCCTGAGATTTTCAATATATCTTTCTAGCATATTTCTAAAAAAGTATCTACTAAATTAGCTCAAATATGAATAAACAAAGGCAACCATAATATAGATTTTCACGAGAAAAATTTGTTTCTTCATCAAAGTGACGATCAAACTAGAATATCATTTCCTTTTGATCTATCATTCTCATAATCCAAAAGAAGTTATCGCATGGACAACTAATCAAGAAGCTAACATCATTCTAGAAGTAAACGAAACCTGGCATTAACTCCTTGCTAACACATGAACGAGAAGAGTAAGAAAACCATGAAACTGAAACTCCCAACAATGAATGAGCTCTCAAATTATGTTTCCCTAAAATCTCCAGAAGAAAAAAAATCAGCCCCTAAATGCTTCCCTCAGAGGGGTATATATAGCCGGCGAGAGCAAAGGGGTTCACCAATGGTGAGAAAAAGGGAGGTAACGAGAAGCACCTCAAAGGGCAAAGAAATTCACCAGGATTCAAAATAGGGGGTTACTAGATCCATTCAAGCGGGAAAAACTCTTATAAATTGGCTACCCACAAAGCTATCGACAACGAGAGCTCAGAAAGGGAGGAGATGACCGGATGACCGGCAAGGGTTCTCCAAGACTCGATCAAGAATGGAGGGAAAGGGGTTTCAGCTAGGGCAAAGGAAAATAGATATACGAGCAGGGAAAAGGAAAAGTGCCCGAGTGTTTAAAGAATGGAAAAAAAAATATTTTTATTTTAAAAAATAATATTAATTTTTTTTTCCTTGAAAATTTCAAATTTTGTGTGAGCACGGGACCCCAACAAAATAAGTCCACTTTCTAGCAAAAATCGACGTTCTGGACGTGATGGCGCGGTCCGTTTCATCATACCGGGATCATCTGGATAAATTTATCGACAATCACATCAAATTAACCTCAATTCGTGCGCGACACATCACATAAAATTATTTCGACCTGATCAGAGTCGTTTAACGAGTATATCATTGACCGGTCCTCACATAAGTGACAACTGAAGTCAAATAAACTGCTCACAGCAGAAAGTCGAATGTCACACCCGTCGTAGAGTCCACCTACGTCTCTCAAATACTTATAGGAACTCAACAAGAGTTTCAATATGTCGGCTTTCATTGACTCAATTGGATGTCAATGATCATATACCATCCGCTTGAAACTTCAAGGAGCGAAGAAATGGCTTGAATTTCTAAGGGGTGTGGTTCCCAGTCTAGTCCTCTAAGAAATTCAAAATAGAGAAATCTTATGGCTAGATCTTAGTGTATGTAGAGAATGGAAGACCTTAAAATGATGTCAACAAGTAGTTAAATTTAAGATTTCTGAATCTATATTCATTTCAAGAAAAATTATAATTTTTCATATTAAAGATACTTAGGACATTCATATAAAAAAGAAGAATTAGGAAAAATTACTAGTAATGTTAGTAATACTCCAATACAAGCTTTGAAAATGAAGTAAAGCCTTTTCCATAAGTTGATTCAAGTGAAGCCAAATTTTAATTAGGCTTTGCCTCATGCTTCTCTTCACTCATTTTTCTTTCTTTTCTTTCTCTTTTCTCTTTTATTTTTCTTTTTCTTTTAGTATCTTTTCAATCCTTTCTTTTGTTTTTCATTTTCAAGTGAGAATTACTATATCTGCATAGCCTTTAATAATATTTAACTTTACTATCCCCTTCTTAAATTCAAAACTCCTTACCCTTCTTCTCTTAATAAATTCATATTAGTTCATAATTTTTCATAAAGTTTCATTCTTTTCTTCTGACATGAAACTCTAAAATTCTTAATACTTAAAAAATACAATTTCGTTTTCCTTAAATAGAAAAATATAGTCCTATCTTTTCATACCAAATATCTTTCATTTAAAAATTAACCTTCATTATTAAAAACTTTTACCTAATTTTACCATAATATTCATAAACATAAGTATATTCATTTAAAGTTAAATCATAATATCCCAGGTCATGTTAAATAATTTTAAAACTATAGTTAATTGAAGACAAATAATTTTTTTTTTCATTCTTCTTATAAGAATTATTCTATCCCCCAAACTTAAGTTTTTAAGTGATTTAAAAATGTTTTAGTACAAAATTTAGTAAGTGAAAGAAAACAGTAAATTGTGAAAATAAAAACTAACCTGTAAAGGATTTTTGAGTATAAAACTGGGCTTTGTTATATTGCAGGTACTAATTTTAAAAATACAGGCTTTAAAGCATTAAATGAAACATAATATATTTTAAAGGATCTGTTGAAAATTAAAAATGGAAACAACAACTGAAACTACTAAAAGTGCAGAAAAAGTCAAAATCTACTATTACTATTTAACTTAGGTCCACAACACAAAATGAAAGTTTTTACTACAAATTTTCAAATCATCAAAAAATAACATCATAACAAAGATAACAAACAAACAGACAAAACAAACTAAACTCTTAAGATTGTCAGTCCTCATCACCTACCTCATCATCATCATCATCATCTTCTTCTTCTTCTTCTTCATCAAGTATATGCACATAAGGAGTGAAGCTGGGGCAAGAAAGAAATTTCACATTATATTTATCCCTATTATATCTAACCATAGCTTCTTCAAAAGCTATGTCAAGCTGAACTCTCCTTTGCTTTTACTGATCATTATAAGCATTTCTTGCTCCAATTTCTCCAATCTGATTTTGCATATTAACAATATCCATTTATTGAATCATAAGTTGCTCCATAATATTTTCAAGTGAAGCAGAGTGAGATGTAGAGGCCTCTGCAGCTGATGTAGAAGGTCTATCAATACCTCCACTCCTAGATTCAACAAATGATTATACTCTTTGAGTCATATGCTTCCCAATAGGATTTTGTGGCTATAGACGTTCCTCACTTCTATGGTACTCTACTCTTGATTGCTCAAATAAAGTGAAAATCAGGGCAGCGTAACCCAATCCACTAGATGTAGCACTATTAACTACAATTTGAGCCTAAGGGATTATGAGAACACCAACATCTAATGCTTCATTTTCTGAATGCAGAAGCTTAGCACAACTCTATCCTTCATTACTTCCTGTAGAATTATGAGAGCACATACATCTACTGCCTCATTTCTATGTTGAATAGGTGATGAATTCTGGGATGTTTGATCCATCAGAACATTCATATCATTCTCATCTCTTATTCCAATACAATTACAATAGACTTCTAGATCCATCGACTTTGAAGGAAGAAGCACTTTCTCCCAACTCTCATAAGGTACTTGCAAGTGACTGCATAGTAGGAAAATTGTGGATGGATGCCCCAATCCACTTGTAGATCCATTAACAATCAAACCCAAAATTGATTTCATAATTATTGCTCCAATATCAATTGGTTTTACAGTTTGAATAGAGTAGTTCAGAATAACTCTCTCCTTAGTTACCTTACTAATTTTCATAGTGGAAAGTAATTTCAATGTAATAAAGAAATTCAACGCCTTAGAAGTAGGATTTAACAATGATGAAGAAAAACATACATTTCTATCATCTCTGACCTCCCAATTTGCGTCTTCATACGTGAGGTGTCGGTAGATTTCATTAATATTATCTCTAGTAGGGGTAAAATTTGTATAGTGGCAAATAAACACATTTTCAATCATAAACATTTCGTTTATTCTTGAAGGAGTGAATTGCACAAACCTGCCTAGCACATAGAGAATTCCTTGGTTGATTCCATGAAGATTTGCATAAAACTGTTTCACCATAGGGACAATTACAACGGCAATAGTGTAGCAAAGCACTTCTGAGCTTCTCTATGAAATAATCTCTTACACGAGTATTTGGTGCGTTGAATCCTCGATTCACAAACCCCCTTTCTTTGATTAGCATATTATTCACAAGAGCACGATCATGTAGCTTCTGCACATTGAAACTGATGAACTTTTTCTTTTGTTGATGTGGCGTTTCATGCGCCGATTCTACTGTATCATGCGCCAGCTCTCTGGAATGTGGTGCATCATGTGCTAGTTCCTAAAAATTTTTCCATTTTGATTCCGAACCAATAAATTTTCAATTTTTTCATACAAATAGGTAAATAAGATGTTTTTAAATATTTTTTCAATTTCAAATTTTCTCAAATACACAGAATCTATAAAAGTACAACATATATTAATATACGTAAAATATTCCAAACAAGAACAAAGAAACAATATAAACAATGATAACTGTGGGTTGCCCCCACAAAGTGCTTAGTTTAATGTTGTCAACCCGACATTCTTAGTCTTTATTCTGGGTGACCCAATATTACAGTCCCTTTAAAAACCAGTATTTTACCATCAAAATATGATTTTAATCTGTGCCCATTTACTTTATATATCCTTCCAGTATTAGGATCTTCAATATTAAGGGTTCCATAAGGAAAGACTTTAATAATTCAGAATGCCCCTTTCCACCTAGACTTCAGTTTTCCATGAAATAATTTCAATCTCGTATTGTACAATAAAACTTCCTATCCAGGCTCGAATTCCTTTTGTATTATCTTCCGATCATACCATTTTTTAATTCTTTCCTTATAAATCTGATCATTATCGTAAGGTTCATTTATAATTTCTTCAAGCTCATTCAATTATAGTAATCTTTTCTGACCAGCAACTTTCAAATTGAAATTAAACTCCTTAATAGCTCAGTAAGCTTTGTGCTCCAATTCAACTGGTAAGTTAAAAATCCTCCCAGTAATTAATCTATACGGGAACATTACTATATGTTTCTTATAAGTTGTCATGTATGCCCATAATACAGTATCAAATCTAGCAGTCTAATCCATTTTAATAGGATTCACACTTTTTTTCAGTATTC
Organism: Phalaenopsis aphrodite; assembly: GCA_003013225.1. NCBI lineage: Eukaryota > Viridiplantae > Streptophyta > Magnoliopsida > Asparagales > Orchidaceae > Phalaenopsis > Phalaenopsis aphrodite. The sequence continues at coordinate 11,006 of NEWO01000495.1, read as the reverse complement.
TTTTAATTTTATGATTAGATACTTCTGTCAAACCATTAGTTTGGGGATAATAAATAGTTGCAATTATATGCATTATATTATATTTTTCCATGAGTCATAGAATTGTTGATTCCTAAAATGAAATCCTCCATCAATAATGATTACTCTCACCATTCCATATCTTGTGAAAGTATTCTTAATTAAAAATTTTGAAACATTTCGAGCATAACATTGAGGTAAACAAATTTATTTTATCCATTTTGAAACATAATCCACTACAATCAATGTATAAACATTTCTAAATGAAAGTATAAAGGGTCTCATAAAATCTACCCATGCATTAAAAATTTCAATTTCCAAATTAAAATTTAGAGGCATTTCATTTCTTTTCAAAATATTACCTACTCTCTGACATCGATCACATGTTTATAATATATATATATATATATATATATATATATATATATATATATATATATATTTATATATATATATATATATATATATATATTAAGGAGCATAGCTCCAATTCATTAAAGAAACNNNAACAAAATACAAGGATAAGAAAAGAAAAAAAGGTGACAGGAGAGGGCCTTTATAAAGGAAGGCACCTCTCAAACCCACTACATATATTATTTGATATAAGGGAGAGGCAACATGACACTGGATAAAAGAAAGTCCAGTGGGGAGGGAATTCTTCTACTCACTAAAGGTTCTTCTGTGTAAAGACCCCTTCTAGCCAGCCCGTTGGATGGTGTATTTCCTTCTCTGTGAATATGAGAGAACTTGATAGAGCAAAATTTAAGCAATTGATGAATACCAAAGATCCAACTGATTAAGTTTCATGGGGTATCTGAAGTCCCATGGATAATGTTAATAAGTTGCAAGGAGTCAGATTCTACCCATGGCTGATCAAGCAAGCATGATCTGGCTAAATTGATGGCCCAAAATATAGCTTGACATTCTGCTTCAAGTGAGTCAAAAGCCTTAACTGGAGATTGAAAATATAAGATACATTTCCCCTCATGGTTCTTGAAAACCCCACCAATGCCTGCAGACTAGGATTTATGGCCGCCATCAATGTTAATTTTGGTCCAACCAACCTTTAGGAGGGTCCAACAGATTGTCACAAATTTGGAAGTATGTAGCTTCGGAAAAGAACCAATCTCCAACATAGCCTTAAACTTTTTAAATTTGATCATTTTATGAATAAAAGCAATACAATTGAGACCCACCCTCATAGGATCAAGATGGGAGTTGTCATGTTTTTCCTGGTTTCTAGCCATCCACACAAACCATGCCACAATATTGGGTATGTCCTGGAGTTTAGATCCCCTACAATCAGACCAGCTAGTATAAAAAACCTTACATCTGAGGTTCATTGTTGGGACCCTAAATTTACGAATCACAAAGGACCAAACATCTTGTACCAAATTGCAATCAAAGAAGAGATGGGTAATAGTTTCCTCATGAGACAGGCAGAAAGTGCACCTAGAAGGACCCCTCAACCCCTTCAATTTCAAAATATCATCAGTGGGAATCAGTTTTAAGAAGAGTCTCCATATGAAGAAGGACATGGATGGGGTAAGGAATTTATTCCAGATGGTCTGACCCCAGTGTACCAGTTGGGGGGGCTGAGAGGGGATTGGGTTCTTTCTTACAACTATTCTGTCTTTAACCCCAGGTTTTACAATAAGCTTCGGAATATTGGATAGTTGAGAAGGGCTGCAGAAAGGAAGGATTGGAGAAAGGTTCCACTTGCCATGAGCCCAGATATCTTTCACAAGCACAGGGGCAGCTGGGGAAATCTGATCATGAATAAGTCCGCCATCCAAGGACCAATTATCCCACCAGATGTTTACCAAGCCCTCACCTATTTCCCAGACAAACAATTGTTCAGTATCTTGTCTAGCTTTTAAAATCCTTTTCCAGAGAGGGGAATCCCCTAAACCCACAGTGATTTGGGTGGGGTGTTGATACCTGCAATACTTGCCCCAAAGGAATTCAACCCATAAGGAGGACTGAGATCTGAAACTGAGCCAGAGTTTGCAGAAATTGGTGTGCATAATTTGGGAGAAAGACATGAAGCTTAACCCACCCTCCTCAGCAGGTTTACACACCTTAGCCCAAGAGGTCCAGTGTTTTTGCTTCCTATGGCCAGCCCATAGGAATCTATTAAATTACCTTCTAACAGTCTCTGAGAAGACTTTTTAAGAATGTTTATTTACAGTAAATAGGATGGTAAGGCAGAAAGAACACTTTTGAGGAGTGTAATTCTACCCCCATTGGATAAAAAGGAATTCTCCCATGCTTGCAATTTACTTTGGACCTTCTCAATTATATGATCAAATTGAATATTCTTAGTTCTTCCTTTGATAAGAACAACCCCCAGATATTTCATAGGAAGGTAACTGTTTTTGAAACCAGTGAAATCAGCAACCGAAGACTTAAACTCAGTAATTGAAGATGGAGATGCACTTCTGTTTGTTAAATTTCATTCCAGAAACATCTTGAAAGGTCTCCAGATTATGCATTAATAATTTGATAGTAACTTTGGAAGCTTTTGTGAAGATTATGATGTCATAAGCAAAATCCAGATGATTAATTAATGTGGAAGATCTGTGACTATAAAGAGAATGGGGTTTCTTGGATGCCAACTCATTCAAACTTCTTGCTAAGTAGTCAAAAGCTAAGATAAAGATAGTTAGAGAAAGGGGGTCACCTTGTTTTATACCTCTAGAAGCACTGAAAAACCCATGAGGGGATCCATTGATGAAGATTGAATGGAAATTATTGGATAGCCATCTGCTGATAAGAGAGACAAAGGAGGATGAGAAACCTCTAGCAATCAAAACATGTTCAATGAAACTCCAGCTTATAGTATCATAAGCTTTTTTGATATCTAAATTGAAAATTAAGTTGCCTCCTCTAAGGATTTTGTCCAAGTCCAGTACCAATTCTTGGGCCAAGAGCACATTATCAACAATGCTTCTATCACTGATGAAGTCTGACTGATTCCTGCAAATGAGCTTGTTTAGGTGGGGTTGTAATCTTTGGACCAAGACTTTACTGATTATCTTTGAAATGACAAAAGTGAAACTAATGGTGTGAAATCCTCCCATTTGCAAGGGTCTTTATCCTTAAAAACCAATGTAATGGTTGAAGAGGAGAAGTATTTGGGGAGGTCAGCCCCCCAGAAAAAACTTTGGACAGTGGCAATAACCTCACCCTTCACTATATGTCAGGCCTTTTTGTAGAAGTCAGCAGAGAATCCATCAGGGCCAGACTCCTTTGTACTGTCTATGGATTTTAGAGCTTCCCAAAATTCATTTTCATCAGGGATGTTAGTAAGGGATAAACCATTAGTAAATTCCCTTTCCTTATCAAACGATGTTTCATTGATGGTTGAGTAGGAAATTGAATTTTTTCTTAACAAATTTTGGAAATAATGTACAACATCATTAGCAATTCCATCAGCATTGGTAATCCAGTGACCCTCCTGAGATAGGATTTAATGAATTGTATTGCTTTTCCTCCTATAATTAATGCAAGCATGATAGTATTTAGAGTTTCTGTCACCCTCACAAAACTTGGTTTTATTTGCCTTTTGAGCATACAGAGCCTCTTGCATGTTGATCAGATCCAATAAGTTATCATTGGCTGACTCGAGGTCCATTTCAGACCCCAAATCAGTAGATAAGAGTTGTTCTAACTGCAAAACATTTTGTTCAGCTTGAAGAACTTTCTTATCAATGTTCTCCACCTCCTTCCAGTTTCAATTTGTAAGATGTTTGCTGACTTTTTTATGTAACATCCAAAGCTTGATACTTGGAATGTGATGGTGGACATCAGTCCAGGCCTTAGCCACTTGATTAATAAAATCCCCATGCATTGACCACATGTTAAGATATCTAAATTTGGCTTTAGTTTTAGAAGAGGATGAAGATATTTGAATAAGTAAGGGTCTATGGTCAGACCCACTCATAGCCAAGTGTTGGACAGAAGTATGTAGGAACTCTCTAAATCATATGTCATTTACCAGAAATCTGTCAAGCCTCTCCCAGATCTTCCCCCTTCTCCAAGTAAATTTAAGACCTGTGAACCCCAAATCAAAAAGACCAACAGACTGGATGTTGTCATTGAATGTGTTAAATAGATTAATATCAGGAGATCTCCCACCCTTCTTCTCACTAGGTGAAGAGAGACTGTTAAAATCACCCCCAACTAACCAGAAATCCTTTATAGAGGGACTGAGCTCTGTAATTGTTGCCATAGGTCCAGTCTTGTAGTATTTGTACAGCCAGCATAAATGAAGGTAGCAAAACCCTGATAGTAACTTAAGTTAAGCTGCAAATGGATGAATTGGTCTCTTTCCTTAAGAACAGTGCAAAGGACTTCCTTTCTGCACAGAATCCAAATTTTACTGTTAGTATTTATAAGAAGTTGGAAGCCTTCCTCACAAATTTGTTGACATTTTTTGTGACCATTGGTTCAAGTAGAGCAATGATCCAAGGTTTGTACATCCTATTGAGAGCTAGGATTCTATTAAGGGATTTGGGATGAGCAAGTCCCCTAACATTCCAACAGATTAGATTCATTAACCAATAGAAGTGGATTTCCCTCTTCATCTATTTCTAATAGAGCTAGAAAAAGGAGGGAGGGGCATCCTCCAAAGTGGTTGAAGAGGAGATTAGGTTCTTTAATTCCAAAGGCATTTTCTTCTTTTCAGTTTTTTGGACTTGCCAACCAGCTTCAAGGTTCCTGGCTAAATGCATAATCAATGGGTCCTCCTCTGATATCTCAATAACTATTGTCTCTTGATGAACAGGAAGTGTGGAAAGATCAGTACAAAGAGTTTGTTCAATTTCGGTAGATTGTGGCATGAGGTTGAGGTGCTCAGTTGTTGATTCATGATCAGATTGGGGATTGGGTACCACACTCTCTTGTACCAAAGCTTGAGGAAGCTCTTGTGCAATTGTCCCTGGCATTTCAGGCATTTTAACAGCACAATTAATAGCAGTAGGTACCTCCTTGTTCTAAGGTGCAATCTTCTCAGAATGCTGCCTGGGGATCTTCCTTTTGAGGGCTGGATGGAGCCTGAAGCATTTCTCATCAGTGTGGCCAAACATATTGAAATGATGGCAATAGTAAGGCCTTTGTTCAGCTATGATTTTCTGCCAGTAGCCATTATGCTCAGTGCCTGACCATATTTCCTCCATAGCTGGCAGAGTAATGTTTCTTTCCACCAAGATTCTAGCTACGTAAGGTCTAGATAAGTTGAAAGTGGGTCCATCCAATTTCAAAGGTCTTCCCAAAGCTTTGCCAATATTGAAAAGAACTTTGTGGTTGAAAAATTGTAGTTTAAGTCCAGGTAACTTAAACTATATGGGGACAATGGGAAGTTCTTTAATGGGATCAAAATCGAGAGTCCACTTTAAAAGCTTCATTGGAATTCCTTCAATCAAGATGGATTGTTTGGAGAAAATTCTAGCATAGTCTTCCTC
>NEWO01000494.1:455668-496866 GCA_003013225.1 Phalaenopsis aphrodite | reverse complement strand
ATTTTACTTTGAAAGTTGAAAATTTGGTTATTTGGGGATTGAATTTTATGAGACCATTTATACCTTCATTTTGAAATATATATATTAATTGCAGTAGACTATGTATCGAAGTAAATTGAAGCAATCGTTTTACCTTGATGTGATGCTTGAAGTATTTCAAAATTTTTAATCAAACATATTTTTACAAGATATAAAATAGAAAGAGTAATTGTTACTAATGGAGGATCTCACTTTAAGAACAAACGAATTGAAAAGTTGGTGGAAAAGTTTGATATTATACATAGGGTTGCTACTGCTTATCATCCCGCGACTAGTGGTCTAGCAGAAGTATCGAATCTTCCCATATAGAGTAACTTTTCGGAAGAACTGTCACTTATCAATAGAGTTGGAGCATAAAGCTTATTGGGCTATTATGAAGTTTAAGTTTAATTTAAAAGATGCTGGTGAAAAAATATTGTTGCAACTGAATGAACTTGAAGAAATTAGGAATGAATCTCGCAGTGGGACAAAATTGGCATAATGACAAATAAGAACGCTTTTAGTCATAATCATGTTATTTCTTCTCAATAGAGTAAATTATACCCACCTGCCTCTAGCATATACAACTTCTCGGTTAATTCCATGAATATTAGTGTAAAACACATTCACCACAAGAACTACTACAGTGACAGTGATATAACAAAGTACTTCCCAGCGTCTCTGTGCAATAATCTCCTCCACTTGAGTATTCAATGTGTTGAATCCTCGATTGACAAAGCCTCACTCCTTGATTAGTCTCTTCTTCAAAAGAACTTGATCGTATACCTACTTGATTACTCTCTTACTCCTGTTAAAAAGTCCATATCAAGCACTGTTTTTAGAGTGAAAAGCCATAGGATTTTGTAAAATGGTGGCTTTCCCTTTGTTTTCCCCTCTTAAATATCTTTAGGATTCAGTTTTTGGGAGTTACTAGGAAGAGATTGTGCCAAAAACCATTAAAACTAATTTTTGAATTGTCTTAAGTCGTTTCCATCATCGCGACGCTTCTGGCGCCTCTAGCACCGACTCTCTAAGAAATGGTGCCAGTTCAATTTTTTGCACCGTTTCATTTTAAATACAAACCACTCTCAAATTTTCCATTGTTGACCTCACTTTTGGTTGAGGTTTTGTTTTTCCTCTTTAGTAGCCTAAGTTTTTCAAGGAAGCCTAATGCATTTGCTGCCTTTGTCCAGACCACAGGAATTTATTGAAAATTTTTTTCAGCTAGGTTTGAGTGCTTTTCTTAATATTAGTCATTTGCATTATATAAGATGGAAAGGTAGTGATAATGTTTTTTAACAAAGTAATTCTTCCCCCATTTGATAAAAAGGTTTGTGTCCACCCATTAAGAATATTAGAGATTTTGTTCAAGACATCAACAAATTGAATTTGTTTGGTTCTGCCAATGATGAGAGGCTCCCCTAGGTACTTAATTGGGAGTTGAGAAGTTGTAAAACTAGTGTAAGTGGTTGTCTAATGTTTCTGAGTGGAGGAGGCATGATTGTAGAACACCATCTGACACTTTGCAGGATTGAAGAACATTCCTGAGTGAGCTTGGAATTTTTGTAGTATCTGGAAAACTTTTTTGATAGCATTCTTACTGGCTCTAGAGAAAACCATTATGTCATCATCATACAATAAATGGGTAATGGCAATATTAGATCTATGGTGGTATATGATATGACTGTGATTCAGATGAGCTTCATCCAACATTCTAGATAAGTAATCTATAGTAAGAATGAAAATGGTGGGTGATAAAGGATCCCCTTGTTTTAATCCTCTCGCAGAAGTGAAAGGGCCCCACCCATGCCCATTTATCAAAATAAAGTGTTCATTGTTGTGTAGCCATCTTCTAATCAGGTGACAGAAATCTATACTAAAACCTCTGACAATGAGGACTTCCCTTATGAAATTCCAGCTTATGGTGTCATAAGCTCTCCTTAAGTCTAGATTATATATCATATTGCCCCCACTACAAGATTTGTTCAAATCCTGTAATAACTCTTGAGCCAGGAGAGAGCTATCAATGATGGACCTACCTTTCACAAAGGCTGTTTGATTGGGTTTAATTATGGAATCCAGGTGAGGTTGTAAACTATTCACAATAATTTTGCTGATTATTTTACTTATGACAGTAGTCAAGCAGATAGGCCTGGAATGATTCCAATTTTATTGTAAATTAGATTTGGGGATTAGCACAGTAGTGGAGGCACAAAAGTAATTAGGAAGGTTGTAGCCTAGGAAGAAGCTTGTTACTGCAGTAATGACATCAGCCTTAATGATCTCCTAAGATTTCTTGTAAAATTCAGCAGTGAAGCATTAGGGCCAGTAGATTTGTTGCTGTCAATGGAGCTAATAACTTTCAAATTTCCTTTTTAGTGGGGATATTTGTAAACTTGAGTCCAGCAGTGTAATTCAGTTCTGCAAAGAAGTATGCCTTTTCAATAGGGGGTATAAAGTTTGGGTCCTAATTTAGGAGATCTTTGTAATAATTGATGGCATTATTAGCTTTATCAGTATTATCGTGTAACCACTGGCCATTAGCATTTTGAATAGCATGGATTGTGTTGCACTTTCTTCTATATTTTATATAGTCATGAAAGAATTTGGTGTTTCTATCCCCATCAGTGAAGATATTCATAGCGGCCTTTTGTTTAAGGAATCTCTCCTGATAATCAATAGCACTAGGAAGGTTGTTCTGAGCAATCATCAGTTTCTTTTCCTCCAGATATCCAATATGATCCTCTTGCTCCAAAGCTTTGACAGCATCTTTAGCCTCTTGGACTCTAGCATGCACATTTTCAAAGGTTTCCCAACTCCAATTTCTGAGAGCTTTGGCAGTTTTGATTTTAAGTAGACTTAACTTGATAAAGGGATTGAAATGGGGGACCCCATTACAAAGGTCAGCAATAAACTTCTTATAAGAAGGTTGTGCAACCCACATATTAAGATATCTCAAAGGGGGGGAGTTATAATTGTCAGTAGAGGTAATACTGATAAGTATAAGTCTATGATCAGAGCCAACAAGACTAAGATGAGTGACAAAAGTAAGGAGGAATTTGTTAACCCAAGAATCATTAGCCAACATTCTATCTAGCCTCTCCCAAATAACTCCCCTCTTCCAAGCGAAAGCAGGTCCCTTGTAGCCTAGTTCAAAGAGACCAGCCCTGTGGATATTCTCACTGAAGGTGTTCATCTTGGCATGATTTAGAACACTTCCTCCAGATGTTTCAGCAGTTGAAGTAATGCAATTAAAGTCTCCCCCGACTAACCATGGTGAGTCCATCTGTTGGCTGATATTAATCAGCCTATTCCTCTCCTTTCTAGCATCCTTTGACCAGCCAACATATATGAAGGTAGCTTCACCCTTATGTCCATTCATATTAAATGAAAGATGGACAAATTGTGGATGATCAATAAGAAAGTTTGGATTGATTTCTCTTCTGCAAAAGATCCAAATTTTATTTTTAGTGTTTCCAAAATGGGTGAAGCGAACAATTTTTTTAATCAGATTCTGAGGGTTCTTATGAAGCATGGGCTCAAGGATCACAATACACCACAGCTTGTATTTAGAGTTCAGATATAAGATTCTTTTTAGAGAGAAAGGGTTAGCCATCCCCCTTATATTCCAGCAGAGTAGATTAATCATGAAGTGAAGAATGTGGATTAGGTTGGAATCTTGATCTAGTTCTTTTTTTAAGATTTAGAGAACTATTTCTTGCTCTTTTAGCCTTCATAGAGTTCACCCCTGATTCTAATTTCTGTACTTCTAGCCCTCGTTTCCTTCTTTTCCTTGCTGTTTTAATTTGCCAAACTTCTTCAATGGTATTTTTCATTTCAGTAATAATTGGTTCCTTTGGAGCTTTGTCATGCATCTCTATAATGGTTTGTCTCCCCTTCTCAGCTTGCAAAGGGGATGTAGGTGTGACAATAGTGATTTCAATATCTTCCTTTCTAATTGGTCTATGAAGTGGGTTATCATTTGAGCTATTAGGTTCAGACAACTCTCTAAAGGGGTCAACATTTAATGAAACCTCATTGATTCTTGGGGATGATTCTTCCAGTCTCTGATTCCTTGTCTATTAGCTAAGATAGTATCTTCAGCAATTTTCCTTGTAGCATTAATTGCAGTTCTTTCAGTAGTTGTTTGATTCCTTCCTGCCATTTTCCTATTAACGGGATGTAATCAGTAACATTTATCAATAGTATGTCCAAACATCTTACAATGTGGACAATAATAAGGTTTGTGTTCAGCTATTATATTCTGCAAGAACCCTTCAGCATCAGAACTAATCCAAATTATCTACAATTCAGGGAGTGTGATATCTCTTTCAACTTGAATTCAAGCAAGACCAGGTCTAGCCTTGTTGTATGTGGGGGCATCCACTCTTAGAGGAGTACCTAATGCTCTACCAATATTAAATAAAGCATTGAGCTTGAAGTAATGGAGTGGGAGACCAGGTAGCTTGAACTAGAAGGGGACCACAGGAGGCTCTTTACTAGGGTGAAACCCTGGAATCCATTTGATATATTTCATATTGGTTCCAGCAATGTTAACATATTATTTAGCAAATAATCTTGCATAGTCTTCCTTAGCTGCCAACTGGATTGGGAGGTGCCTCCAATCTAAAAGCCCAATTTTCCAATTTCCTATAAATTTCAGTGAATCATAGAAACTTCTTACTAGATCCATTTTAGGATGTCCTAGGTGAAATTTGCCCACCAAAGTGAACTTAACCTCTTCCTTTAATGCATCCATTTCATTAGTAGTAAAGTATACAGCTGTTTCACCTTCTTTGGATCTAAAAGGGTGAATACAAGGACTACTCCGTTTTCCAGCAGCAGTATCATGAAATTCCTGTGGAAACACCAAATGATCATAATCTTGTAAGATGTCAGTTGATTTTCCAACCACACCAGCATAGGTTGCTTTTATCCATTGGGAATCTGTAGTGATATCAATGGAAGAAGCCATCACCCAACCAAAGCACTCAGGTGCTAGTAAAATAGCTAGACAACAAACAACTATCCAAGTGGAAACAGAAAACCAGGCAAAGCCACTTCTAAAACCCAAAGCAGTAGCAAACCAGAAAGTCCAGCAACAAGAAGAAATCCCAAAGATTAAAAGGAATAGATAGGGGTGAAAAACCAATGGAACAGTGCCACTAAGGAGAGCTAAAAGAGAGCAGCAGCCACCAATGTAACAGTACCAAGGAAAGGTTTGTGGGAGCTATAAAGGACAAACAACCAGTGTACCCTTGTTCACCAAAGGAAACCAACAAGGCTAAAACCACCTAAACCAGCTTGAAGCAGCAGCCACACGCCTTCATCCTACGAGAAACCCTAGCATAGCACGTTCTCCAGCCGCCATATATATATATATATATATATATATATATATTTAAGTGATTTATGTGTTGTTTGTGAAAAATTGAATGTTGAAAAATTACTTAATTGTGATAATTAAACTAAAATTAGGCTAATTAAAATTTCGAGTACCTTGGTGTTCAACACTTTTATTGGAATATAAAAAGTAAAATTTTTTTAGTGTTGGACCTAGGCGCTGGATCGGCTGAACCGCAAAACCAGTCTAAAAATCATGAAAATGGACCTGACTTCCACAAATTTTTGCCTGTTTTTTTTTCGTCTTCGTGAGGCACACCGAGCAGTTCCCTAGGGCTTCCATAAATTCCTTTTTTAGGTGATTTTGTGACTTAAAAATCTTGGAATATTTCTTCTCTGGATAAGAGCTTCACTTTAGGTTAGAAATTTTTTATTTTTACCATGGATATCTTCTACATTCAAGAAATAGTAAAAAATTGAAAATTTTGAAGAAATATAGTAAAGAATCCATGGTGTAAAGTTTCTTAGTATTGATTTAGGGTTCATAAACCTTTTATTAAGAATTTATTTGGATTTATTTGAGATTTTTTAAGATATTTTCATGGCTCCTAAATTGAAGATGGGAAAAGGAAGGGGATGGTTTTTATTCAATGAGGTTTTCCAGCATTAAAGCACAATATTGATATAACACTCAACTCAGCACAAAAAAAGTTGATTCAAGAGCGAGCTTTCTTTAAGCTTGGTGGTGCGATAGAAAATTTGATTGTGATGTGGCATTGGAAAAAACTTTTGTTATTTTACTGTAGTTGTCATTATCTCGATTGTATGGGAATTTTACGCAAACGTCCATGAAGCTTGTGATGATTAGATATTCGTTTGTGGGAAAAGTGTACAATTTACTCCTAAGAGAATTAATGTTCCTTAGCAGTTCAGAAAGTCATTGATTGTGAATACTCTTCATTGAAGACTTTTGAATCAAAGTTAGATGAGATTATTGCATTTTTGACAGATGGAAAAGGAGTTTGAAAAATGAAAAATAACCACAAGGTAAACTTGACTACCTCATGTTAAATGCACACTACAAAGCATGGCACTATTTTATTTTGGCAAGACTTCTTCCTTCCAGTCATCTTAGTGAAACTGATAAACAAAAAGCCACATTGAACTTTTGTATTCAACAAAAAAAACATATAAATATTGGCTCTGTTATCTACCAAAATACCCTCATTTCTTCAAAAGGAGGAACTACTGGAGGTTTAGGGTAACTTGCTATGATTTCTTACTTTATGTGAGCAATCTGATGTTAGATATGAGAGATTGAAAGAAGTTTTGTAACCCCTTAAACCCATCAGTAGGCTAAATGTGAATACTTATGAATTACATGCTGAGTTAAGAACTAGAGATGGAAGCACAAGTTTTCCTTCTACCTCAACTTCCAGACCCTCTACTTCGACCTCTAAACCTTTTACTTATGGTAATTTTGCATTGGATTTAGTAATGGTGCAACTACTTATACAACAAGGAGATATCATGACATTATATAATCATGTAAAAAGCATAGAAGGTCAAATATACCATAATGATGATAATACGTAGAGGTGAGTGGAGTATGATATTGCTTATCATGAGGCTATGGTGAAATTCATGAGGGATGATCACATAGTGGAATTTCTTACATGCCGCAGCTTTACGCCTTATGTTTGTGGAGATATTGAGAAGAATGCAGATTTTTGGAAGAATAAGAAGGTGATGATAATGACGCTGAGGAGCAGTTAGATTGATATTTTTATGATTAGAGTTTAGTTTGGTTTTATGTCTACGATGGCTAGTTGTATTTTTTTACATTTATGTTACACGATGGTACTGCAACTTATTTTTGTGTTCATAGGTTATTTATTTCTATTGTACTGTTGTTTGGTTTAGCATTGAATGTTTATTTTTAGAACTCTCCTTTACTTTGTGAATCTTTTAAATATAAAATGTTTAAGGAAACTTTACATGCTACTATACATTTTTTTTATTAGTACTTGCATAAAATCATGTTCAAAGCCCTGTACATAAGGTCAGTTTTATTAATAATTTTTATTGTTTTCTTTCTACTTACATTTCTGCACTATATGTTTTACTTATTATAAATTTATGTTTGGGGGAAGGAAATTTTTTCTTAAAAGATACTACCTCAATGAACTATATTTTAAAATTTATTTTAACATGAATTTCTGTATCAAAGGTCAACTTTAGATAACCGTATTTTTAATTATATAAATATCATATTAGACTTAAGTAAAAGTCTTTAATAATAAAGGTTAGTTCTTAAAGTTACAATGTGTTTATTATTTTAAGTAATGGAAATTGTATTTTTAAAATATTAAGAATCTTAGAGTTACATATAAAAAAAGAGAATTGAGACTTTATGAAAAATATTTTTCAAAGCTAATATGCATTTATAAGTACAGAAATGTGAGAAGTTTTTAACTTTAAGAAGAGGATAGTGAAGTTCAAAATCATTAAAGGCTATCCAAATATAGTATACCTCACATGAAAAAGAAAATAAAAGAAAAGATTGAAGATGATTCAAAAATAAAAAGAAAAGTAAAATAAAAAAAAAAGAAAAGACAAAAAATAAAAATATATGTGAGGAGAAGCTTGAGGAGATACCTAATAAAAAATTAGCTTCACTTGAATTATCTTAAGGAAAAGAACTTAATTACATTTCTAAACTTGTATTAAACTTTTAGCATCCTTACTAAGGGAGTTCTCATGAAATTCTTTTTCATGTAATTCTTCTAAGCATCTTTAATATGACAAATTATAGTTATTCTTGAAATGACAAGAAAATCAGACCGACTTGACTACTAGACATTCTTATATTTTTAGTTTTAACCTAAGTTATTAAACTTTTTTTCTAAAGTTTTACTATTGTATTTATAGAATAAAAAAACTATAGAAATCTTTAAATAAAGCTCACTACCTTAAGTCATATATTTTACATAGTAAGAGAGTTATTTGAGGACAAGTAATAATTAAGTTTGGGGGATTTTGACATGCCTGAAAATATTCAACTTTTAATATACATTTAATGGTCATATTTAGTGTTATTGAACTTTAAAGAAATATATTTTCATCTTTTGGTTGCATGTATGCTAAGTTTAGGCATTTGGAGCTTAAAGTAAGAAAAATAAAAGGAATTTGGAGGTGAAAGGCAACATTTAAAATAGTGAACTCGCGCCTAAGCGCCAAATAATAGAAAAGGTGGCACATAAGTGACTGATTTTGGTGCCTAGTTACCAGAAATAGTTTTTCCTCCAAATGAATTTAATTCAGATGAACTTTGAAAGGATGTCAAAGGAAACTCTTAGAATTTCATCCCTACATTATATAATAGTGATTCATGAAAAAAAGGGGGCAAAAAACGTTGTGAGGGTGTGAAAGAGTTAAGGAAGAATTTGTCTAAGAGTTGTAAGAGGAGAGAGAAAGTGAGAGATTTCTCTTCATTACTTTTATAAGAGATAATTGAGTGGTTTTGTAAGGTTAAAAAGTGATTCAAAGAAACTTCAAAGAATTTTCTTGGGGAGGAGATTTTATTTTACTTTATTTTTAGTTGTTGTGTAAAATTTTTTCTATATATATTAATCCATGTCTTTTTGTATCTTCTACATAAATCCTGAGTAGTTTGCTTTATCCTTTTCCCTACATAAATCCTGAGTAGTTTACAAGAAGAATCAAAATTTTTTGGAAGTGTTTTAGTTTCTTAGTTGTGTTGATTCAAACTTCAAATTTCATTTACTTATCGATCTAGCCAATTGATTTGTTAAAATTTGTTGTGAAAACATACGATCCGAGAGGGCTATGCTTACTGCAACTAAGTAAAAATCACATTTAATTTCATGGAAAAGAATGTAGTCCATGGGTTTGAGTGTAATTAAATAAGGAAATAAACTTTAATGAACATAGAATTGGAGATTTTAGGGTGACCAAATAAAATCCCCAATTTGGTCTAGGTGTTTGGAAACTAAAGCGAGATGTTAGCCCTCAGGTGAGGGGAATAAGGGAACTCTAAGGTAAGAGCTTAGTATCCTAGCCTAACTGTGGATTTAGGGGTTAAACTCTAGATTAGCTAATATTCTTTGTCGCTTGTAAAGTGGATAAAGAATATAATTGCTCCTACTTGGCATAAGACAATTTATGAAAATTGGGATAATTCACTACCTATAACCTCATTGTAATGGGGAAGGATACTTTCTAAAACTTGAACCCTTAGTTATAAATCTTAGCTTAGTCACAATAGATTTAACTTTGAATGTTAGAGATTAGTGTAGTAAACATAGTTTCATTAGCTGCTTAACACAAACTTTGACCTGCTTTCTAACTTATGTGTTCTATATTTTTTATATTGTCACTTTGTTTTATTATTATAAGCATCTCCTTGTGAGATCGATAGTTAGGACTCCATTAGTGCCCTTTACTACTTGTGTGATACATATAATTGCATTTACAACCTAGTGGCTATTTAAAATTCAAAATATACCTTAAATAACTATGAGTGGAAGTTTTAATGATTTAAAAAGGAAACTAAATATACTAAAGAAAAATTTTGTTGTGATTATCCTGCACATTTCCTAGATTAGTTGTCACGTGCGTTAGGGTGTCAAAAAAACATTACTAGCTCAACTCACATCACATTCAAATAAGCTTTTTGTAGAGTTAATGTCAAGGGTATTTTGCTAACCACACTAAAATCTTTGGAAGCAATGTGGCACCATGGTGTTTATTGTAGTGTCAAGGTCCTGTAGAAAAAGACAGCCATCCATAAGAATGTGTCAATGTCGTTATGACACCATGACCTTAGAGCATCTGGCACCGTAATGCCAATATAAAAACATTTCATGAATCTATTGGGGCTTCAATGCCTTTGACTAAATCAAGAAGTGGGTGCTCTGATGTTGTTCCCTCACACATAATCATTTGGGGCAGATAAAAAATTAAACATATAGGGTTGAGTACCATGTACATAACACTATGGAGTAAATTGTTTATATAAAGGAGTTAGGTTGGGAAATATTTACATCTTAAAACTATACATGGTCTAGAATCTACAACATTCTCTTCTTTATTCTATATTTCCCTGAACTTGTTTGAAGATGCCACTTTTCTAGCATTCTTATTCTATGAGGCTATCAGATGGCTGCCTCAGCCACAATAACCCCATAGATAGTGACTGGAGTAACGAAACCACCCCCAAGGACACTTTTGTATAAGAAACTACCATTTGTTAGAGGAATTCAAGTAAAAATAGTAGGCTTCTCCTATCTATCAATTTCTCTCTATCTTATCTCTCTCTCTTCTAACATCTCCAAATATTGAGCTCCAGCACAAATGATGTCAGCCAAAAGGTTGACTCTCTTAGCGAGCGGTTAGATTCCCTTAGAGACTAGCTGAGCTACATCATCCAACAACTACATTTACTTGTTAAATGACACATGTAAGAAATTGAAAGGTGTCAAGGAATAAATCCACATCTTCTTAGCAATCCCAATCCAGATAAGGAATGAGTAGAGAAATAAATATTGATATAGAAGGCAGGTAGTTTCTCTAGCCATAGTTGTTACACGACATCTTTCTATCAGAAATTTATTTCTTTTTTTTAGAGAAATGATTCTTCAGGGAAAGACTACATACTTATTTCAAATATTAATGAAAAATTTATCTTTTGGATATCACACTATATGTATCTTATACGTTTCTTTGGTTTGATTAGTTGCAATATGGGCATTATAAGACAACCTTATTTATCAAAATGAAATTATCATAAAATTTAGCTCAACACCCGAGCTTCATATGAAGTGTCATGGTGCTATCATAGCAACAAGTCATGGTTGTTAAACTCACGACAATGTCTAATGTGGCCTTTCACACATCACAAGCTCCGTGACACCTGAGATGGTGTCATTGTGCACCAACTACGTCAACTCCTAAGGTTGCTCCAATTGGACAACAATTATTATTATGGTTGATATTAAACTAGCCATGACATAAATGCCCCAATTTTTATGATATTGTAGAATGTCAAGACCACATAAAACCCTAGGGTGGCTTCAATTGGTTGACAATCATTATAATAGCTTACATGGAACAAGTTACATCATCAGCACTTGGGTGCCATTGGTAGCATTGTAGCACCCAGTAGTTCTTAGAGTAGTTCTCGATTTGTCATCCATCATTATGGCTATTGATGTAGGCTTTAACACATCAACAATGCTTAGTCATTGCAAAGAAACACCATGATGCCATGCTAACACATGTCAAATCATAAGCCATGAACTTTGTTTTATCATTTGAAAAGTTTTATGCCATGTTAGTGGTGTCTAAATGCCATGACATGGCACCATGGGACCATATCATTATTTTTTTCTATAAATGGTGTAGCTTTAGGCTACGTTAAATGTTGTTACATTGAGTCTAGCTACTTTTTCTAGTATCTATGAGTGAAAACTAAGTGATTCTTCCCTTTCTCTCCTTCTTCTACAATAGGGGTAGGATTTTTGGTCTCTTAAAGCCATCTGACCCTTGGTGAATTAAGAGTTTTCCCTTTGAGTGTTGTAAGGCTTAGAGAGAGTTGACTCCTCACTTTACTCTTCCTTTTTTTCTTTTTATCTCCAGACAATAAGTTTGTGATGTGATGTGAAACTTCAAAAATCTAATGGAGTCCATGGTGAAGATTTTGTTAGATCGTAGAGTTCTTGAACTAATGGTCTTTTTTAATTTTCTTTACCTATATGAGAAAATTTTCTTCCTTGTATTTTCATTTGTTAGAGTGTTTAAATTATTATTATTAGAGGATATAGGGTAGACTATTGTTAGTGCAAGCATATGCTACGTCTCTTATCAGCTCTGCCTTACCACATTTCAAAGTTATGTTCTGATCCACCTTAAAATTATATATCTTTTATCTACATTTTATGCTCAATTCTTTAGGAACTACTCTCCTTGAGCTCCCCCATAATGATGGATGACAAAATCCAGAACTACTCTAAACCCAAAATTGACACCCAATTTATGTCGGAAACTCTTCATGATGTTCCTATAGACCATTCTCAATAATTAGATTGGACTTATCCCAACCTAGACCCAAATTTAGCCCAACATGCCCAAATTGACCAAAATTTCAAAATCCTTCAAATTGAACGCTCAATTGCACTCAAAATCATTTCAGTCCTTCACAAAAAATCTTCATAACAATCATATACTCAATATTAAATAATTAATTGGGCTCAAAGTCATGTCTAGCCAAAACCAAACCCAACTTTTGGCCATTTAAACCCAAATTGAACCCATGCACCAAAATTGACCTAGCCATGTCAAATTGACTAAGAAAAGACTTCTACAGCCAATTTTTGGATCGTAGTGACCAAGCTAGACTCACTTAACCCACCCTAGATGAGCCATGGACAAAATGTTCCCTAAATCATGGGATTTGTTTCCTAAATTGCTTAAGCCAAAGAGATTTTTCCAAAACCCATCATCAGCCCAAATTAATGGTTGTGACAGATTCCTCTGGCTTGCCTGAGCTCCTAGCCACCTCCACTAGCCCTGCTGGCTGGCCTAGTTAACGGAGCACCTCAAAATCAAGGGCTACCATCCCTAAATCAAACCTAATCTCAACTCTAGAGGCCAACTCGCCTTGATGAAGCTTTAGAGCCTCTTAGCCCACCACCTTAGTAGAATTTTGCACCCAAGGCCAAGCTCTGAACTCCACTCTCCAGCCATAGCTATAAAATGACGCCTTCATGGCCAAAAGAAGGGTCCTAAAATTTTCTCAAGGAGACCCTTCAAAATTTCTCACATAGCCTCTTGAAGACCTCCTTAGTGGAACCCAACCACCACCTTGCACTCATTTCTCTTATCGAAGCTCAATTTTTAAGCTCAAGTCTTTGCCAGAGACAGGACATTCTCCACCACAGCTCCACAGTGCACCAAATCTCAATTAAACTCACCCACACCTTCACCACAGTGAAAGGAGAAGAAGCCCCATCAAAGCCTCCTAACAGAGAGCCTCCACACAATACTTTTATCAACACCCAAATTTGGCCTTGATCAAATTTGGGTCTAGACCTTTAGCCACAACCACAGGCCCAATCAGTAGCCTCCTTGGACCTCCATGAATGTGCATAGCACCTTTGATTGAAGCTTCCCTTCTAAGAGCAAAGATATTGAACTTCCGCTCTTTCCGAGCCTATTTTTATTCTCTGTGTGATTGGGGTTAGTTTAATGGCATGTTTACCTTATGGATATGTTTGTCTCACTTAGACAAGTATGTAGGATCAAACCTGAGATCCTTTGGTTGAGAAATGAAGGAGATTTTAAGGGTTTAAGGTTGATGGTCACGGGTTTTGACTATCGGAGATGATGACAGGGAGTTGTTGAATGGTGCGTGTATCAAACGGACAAGCAAGATGAAGTCGAATAATGCTTCGATAAATAAATCGTGGGCCGAGTCAGTGGCTATGTGGATGGCAGCATCCAACCAGAGCATGCCACACAGAGCTTCGGAGACGCCATAGGTTGATACGGTGTCGTGTGTTTAAATAGAAAAATATGGATTTTTCTATTTATTTAAATGCAAATAACTTTGAAATTTCATATCTTTGCACAGAAAAATCACAAAAAAAAAGAAAAATACCCTAGTGCTCAGTGAACATAAAAGAGCAATGTGGAAATGGGTTTAAGTTTATTTGATGCATATTTTATTTTTAATTAATTAAATACTGTTCTAAGTATTTTGATTCTCCATGCATTCAACTATTTAACCATGGCTTGATATTTTGGCATGTTGTTGCCTCTGTCATGAGGGATATTCTTTGATTTTTCCAATGTCAGAGTAGACCCCTAGATTGAGATCCATATTTTTCAAGTTTTTGTCCATCATTTGCATAAATTAATCATGGTAATTAGAATGTTGCTTTGAAAAAATCTGAGAAAATTTTGGTAGGTTCACTGTGAGCAAAGAACCCTAGGAAAAATTTATCATGAGCTAAGTCATTAAGAACACACCTAATTTTCATAAACCCTAAGATATAAAGAAAATTAATTTGGAAAAAATAAACATCTAAATGACTTAATTTTGATTCTCCACTATGATTTAAAGTTTAGAGGACTCCCCATAAAAATTTCAAAACATTTGGAGTTCATTTGACAACCTAATATGATTTTCTAAGTTAAATAACATTTTTGACACTAAAATGGTTTTTAACAATCAAAATATAACTTCAAAAATTATAAAATTGGTTTTGGGAGTTCTCTGGGACTAGATGGATTTTCTAAAAATAAAATTGTAATTGAAATAAAAATTTCATTTTTAAGCATATTTTGAATATTTAAATAAAAAAAAATAAAAGTCATAAAATTCATGGTAATGTTCTAAATTGTTTCCTAAGCACTTAGGAGCAATTGGAATATTTTTCCCAATTCTCTAAGTAAAAACATTGAATTTTAAAACCTTAAAAATAATTTTCAAAGGCTAAACAAGGATTTTTTTTTAATTTTTTCATTTAATAATTCTAATAATTCAAAGAAGAATCATAAAAATGTGAAATTTATTTTTTTTTGGGTTCTTTGACCTCAATGATGTTTAATAAAAATGAAAAACTTAATTTTCCATATTTGAAATATTTTATAATTAATTAATACTCTAGAATTTAAAATAATTATAATAAATCAAATAAAACTCAAAAAATTATGAAATTTGGTTCAAGTGGTTCTCTATCTTAGGTCTGCCTTCAGTACAAATTTTAAGTGATTAGGCTTTGCCTTGGTCATGTTCTTAAATTTTCTTTTAAAAAATCCTATTTTTGCATGTAAATAATCATGTAACTTAAATTAAATTTTAAAAATCACATTTCACCTTTGATGTCATAATTGACTCATGAGTGAGGTAGGATAAAAATCCCAAGGTACTTTGAATTAAAGTTGATGAATTATGAAGTGATAGAGCCTTAGGGGTAATAGTGCAATTTTGAAAATCTAGCCTTAATTAATATTTAGGCTTAATTCAAGAGGGTAAGATGGGCAAACTTTGATCTCAATTAACATGTTCAGATGATTGAAATATAAAGGATTAATTGGTAGAAACCAGTTTCACTATTCTTAGTTAAAGGATAAATTTACAATGTCCTAAATCATTAAAATTTGGAGATCTATTAAATTAAATGATCCTAGACTTAGGGGTATGATTTTGGATTTTAATAACTCACTAATTTAATACCTCTATTTTGTTTTCAAATGACATTCAAACCTTTTGATGATGAATTACTATCACTTAAAATTCAATTTCTTTAAAAAATTATTAATATGTCCACCAAGGTCGTAAGGGCTTAGTAGTGACATAGGCTAAATTAATTTTGGTAAAATGAAGATTAGAATAGTGAATGTAACCAGAAATTAAACACCTTTAAAACACTTCAAGCCAAAATTAAAGTTGAAATTGGCTAAGTGTCTTAATAGCATTAACTTGCCCCTTTTAAAGATCTTCACCCACATAATTCTCAAATTAGATGATAAATGATAATTACCCTACTCTTAGAGATAACTGAAACAACGATGTTCGTAGAACACTAGTGGTATTAACAAGATGAATTATTAAGCAACATAATAAGTTCAAATGTTCTTGAAGCTTTTAACCAGGCGGTGAGAGGGAAGCATGGACCTGCTTATTCCTTCAAACCTTCTAGATACCTCGAAGGTCTACTAGACTTAGTATGTTTTGCTTAAAGAAATCATCCTCAAATGAATTAATGAGGGCTCACCAAGATATAATTTAGGATTTGGTAGATCACCAGAACCTTATTTCCATGCTTTACATAACATGCTTTTAACACATAAATGCTCTCACATACATTTTGAGTTTCAGTTAAAGATGATGGGAAGACCATCCAGGTATGCTTTTATTTTACCTGCATTTATAGTTTCTCGTACTTTACTTTTCAGTACGTTAATGTACTTACTCACTTGCATGTATGAACAAAAAACATAAATCTGTATGTTAAACAACGATGTCACCCTGCATGAAAACCAAAACTGCTAGGATAGCAGCAAAACCAAAATAGAAACTAAAATCAACCAAGATAAAATTTACCGCCACAACATTCAAAATATAAGACAACTCAAAATTTAATCACAAACATCACAAAGCAATAATTGCAACTAAATTAAGACGTTTCTATTGGATGATTGTGAATCTCTCCGAGGAGGTGACTTAGGGTTTCTAACGAGGCTTCCCACTGTCTAATTGAAATTATGGAAGTCATTAAGTTGAGTTTAGTAAATTCATTTAGACTAATTGAATCAAATAGAAAATAGTGGTTTCGAAACGTAGGAATCGTAGGATTCTAACCGGTGTTATTCTAATCAACTTTAATATGCCCAAGAATATTTAAAGAACTACAATCATATGGACATCTGATTTAACACCATGACTTGAAACCGTAGAAACCTCAAACTCGCTATGACGAGGGGCTCGGAGCTAGCATAGTGGGCAGCACGACCATCTTCAACAACAAGAGGAACTACAACAACATATCCTTCCATAGAATTAAACAACAAAGCCATAGGATTTTGAGGTTGTATGTCTAGTGCAACATAAATCCTCAACTCATCTTTAGGCCTTTGTGTAGCTTTGCTATACAATATAAGCCCTAACTCGTCTTAGCATTTTGAGATTGTTGTCCGTCACGACCTAAACCCTCACATCTTCCAGGCTATTTATGGGATCGTTTGACACAAATGTAAGCCCTAACTAATAAAATTGGCAGGATGAAATACCTACATAATTTCTTCTCAAAGCTGCAGCCAAACAATAAGATAGACTGGGAAGTCACTGAGGTTCTCTTCTGGATCTATGACATCCTCTAGTTCTTCCTTCTTTGGATTCTACAATAAAATGTTCCAAATATGAGTTATTCTTATTTCACGTCTCTTTGTCCGATTTCATTGAAAAGTCTTATTCTTTTGAACTCCTTGAAGATAACATTCCCTGATCTTTATTAAGAGTTTTCTTAGGTGACTTTAGCTATCTAAGATGTAATTAACTATAGGGGCTTAACCTTATAGGAAGCTTGTCTAAACCCAGCTTAAAATATACCCTTTTTAAATCTTCATATTAAATATAGGAAATTGTCGGCAAATAAAATGGTTTCACAGACTAAACGAATTTCAAATATTTCTTAATGTATTTGATCGAGCCTCTTCCTCAAGTCTTGTGTTTATACTTTGGGATATATACAGGGTTTGAGGTATAGTGCTCTTTCATTTAAACTAGAAAAATATGGGGTCAGTTTGATTTCATATTTTTCTAAAACTTAAATACATATATATATATATATATGTAAATTAAATGTCCTTCTGAAGTGGGCGACGAGATTTCGATTCCGAGGATCGACACTTCCAACGGGCAACTCTTCAACATTTTAGTGCCGACAGGCACCAGGATCTAGTGTCTAGACGAGATGATTAGGTTCTTAGGTGCCACGGTTACTTTCTAGAAGATTCATTGAATGAGGCCAAATTTTGAAGAAATGTATGAAGCCATGGTCATTATTGAAGCTCTATAAGTATGGATTAATTTCAAAGGGCTAGGGGTCAGATTTTGAGAGTCTCATATTGTGAAAGTTTGTTAAGTGTGTTGGAAGTTTTCTTTGTTAGACTTTATTATTTTTGGATTTTGTGAGTCTTGTAAGTGTTGTTGGAGTCAGAGAAGTCAGAGAACTTCAAAGGAGTGCTTGGTGGACCTTCCAGATAAGTATTTGTATCTTTATCCTAAGCTTTTATACTTTGGATTTGAGTTCTATAAATATGTTTTTCTTTGTTATCTCCATGCTTCGTAAGTAGTTTTCTTTTATTTCTCCATGCAACATGAAGTAATTAAGTAAGTGATATTTGATTTTGTTTATAACTTCTTTTATTCCTTAAAACTGTGATGATATTTTTACTGGTCCTTCATTTACTTTGGAAATCGACCACTTGTTTTGTTAAAATCTTTTGAGGAACATATAAACCTATAAATATTTATATAGATTGATGAACATAGAACATATAGAACTTCTTTTATTCCTTCATTTACTATAGATTTATTGACCTATAAATATCACATTCTACTTAGGAAAGAGTAGTCATGATCGCCTAAATAGAGGTGAAAATAAATTGGGACATTACCTTTATTAGGAATAGAAATGATATGTCTAGAGTGACAAGATTACTCTTTTATCAATTTGGTATAGAGATTGGAACTAAGGGTCATTGGTATGTCATATAGAGATGGCACAGTGGGTAATCTATAAATTAGAGACTAGAACTTACCCAACACTACTATACATGCCAAACCAACTTTAGATTAGCCAATGTTCTTTGAAAAATTCAAAAGAAAGTAAGGAAATAGATATTCTCTTATTTGTCACAGTACCACATTTAAGTTTCTAAACCAATTTTGAAATCCTTCACTGATTATGAATTATTGGCAAGGCAAAAGTCTCTTTATATATATTATTTAAGTCATTACATTTCTATTTGCATATTGTAGAGTTCTGTGAACTTAATTTTCATCATTAAATACTTATTGAAATCTTAAGTAAGGTTTTCTTAAAGTCAAAGTTCCTGTATTTTATTTTATTGTCTACGTATTGTTAGCTTCCTCGTGGGATCGATACTTGGATTTTTGAAGAAAACTTGATATTATTTGAATGATAAGTATACTTGCGTAGTACCTCTAGTGAGAAAATTAGTTCTTTAATCATTTTACATTTGATTCTCACTAGCCGTTAAATATAGTTTGGGTCAAGCTTTTGTCATATTAAAGAGCATAAATGTCTACATAATTGCGGACCCGGTGATGCTCCAAAATTTTAGGTTTTAGATTAGCGCTAGTGCCATGACACAACCCTTGCACATTACAAAGTCATTCCTTTTCACTATTCAATTGATGCATAAAAAAATTTAATCAATGCTTAGGCAATGGTTTCTCTCAAGTTGCAATGCGCCATTACCTCCCTACTGATGTGGTGTCGCTAACCTCAAATTCATGAGAATCTAATACATTGTATACCATCTTCATATTGCTCACATGGCATTTATTGTTAAAGCTGGGATGTTACCTGAAGCACTAGAAATACATGCATATTTAGACCTATATTTTATACTCATTTTTAGTGGTATTACACTTTAAAAGAAATTATTTTTCATGTTTTATTTTAGGTTGTTAAGTTTTAGGACATGGCACAAAAAGGAAGAAAAAAGGATGGAATTTGTAGTCAAAATGATATTTTGGAAGAAATACTAAGCGTCGACGGTGTTAGGATGGACCCCGATGGCGTAGACCTACCGAAGAAAGGTCAGACTATCCTCAACACCAACGGTGCCATTTAACATAGAGCATTGAATTAATTCAAGAGACACTGACGTTGACGGTGCCAGAATGGGCATCAACGGTGCCAGAATGGGCATCGACGGTGCCAATGTCAGTGCAAGACCTGCTTCTAGAAGATTCAATGAAATTGGATGCCTTTTGAAGAATTTTTGGATGCACTTATTGGAAAACTGATGTTAGGCTTTATTTAGAGCATAAATTGATCAGAAAAGACCCCCTTCGATAGCTTTCCACTCTCTTCCATGTTATTTTAAATTCCCCACAACTACTTAGAGTCCATTAGTCATTTATTTTTTTAGAGTTTTGAGTATTTGTGATAAGTTTAAGTGTGAATTCTTCTCTAAGAGTGTTAGAGAGGAAGAGAAGTAAGAGAATTCTTCTTCCTACATCTTCTAAGAGAGGCTACAAGGGATTTGCATTGAGAAAGAGTTTCAGATAAGTGTTTTTTGATCTTATTGTTTAAGAACTAAAGAGAGCGTTAGCCTTTAGTGGAAGGTAAGTGGGAGCTTTAGAGTACGAGCCAGTATCCTCCTAGCCTAACCACAGATTTAGGGACTAAACCTGAGATTAGTCAATAACTTTCTATAACATTGAATCAGGATAGAGAATTAAAATTGCTCCTATTTGACACAATACATATTTAAACCATTTATCTCATCTCATTTTACCAAAAACTATTTGTAGTGGGAAAGATGGTTTTTTATATTAGAAAACTTCATCACATAAAACATAATTTAGTAGTTACTGTTTAAACTTTTCATTTTAGTTTTGCTAGTAGTTAATAATTTAGTTCAGATAGTAACTCAAACAATTCAAAATTAGTGACACTAATTTTATTTTAATTCTGTGAATTTCCTAGTTAATTTATCAATTCAAATTTAAACCTTCCTCGTGGGATCCATATTTGGGACTTAAATAGAAAGTCAAATAATACTTGATAATGATACGTATACTTGCATAGAATCCCAACATAAATTGCGTAAGTTTCTCATTCATAAAATAACGCATCAAGTTTTTAGCATCATTGTAAAGCTGAGTCAACTTTATAAGTTTTACACAACTATATTTTTGGGATTAAGTTTTTGGCACCGTTGTTAGGAAGGTAACGATAAATTAAATGGATTTGGTAAATTGGGAAATTTAGAGATAATATAAGGAATTATTATTAAAAAAAATATCATAATGTGTGTGTATATATATATATATAAGAGTATTTTTAAGAAATTTTTCTTTTCTTATTATATTTGGTTATGCAAAATATTGGATCTGAAGGTTTAGTAGCTTACGATTTAGAATTACAATGTACTATTAGAAAATTTTGAAAACAATAAAAAGAAATTATAATTCTGAATAAAATGGCAAATAACTTAGAAAATCAAATAAATGAAAATCGACCAAGTCCTTTAAGGAAATATGCTAATCCGACAACAGATCAACTTCACTTGACTATTTAAAATGCTGATGTTGTTGCTATTTCATTTGAGCTTAAACATATTATTATCAAAATGATACAAAATAATCAGTTTGGAGGAACACCTACTGAAGATCCTAACTTATATCTTGCTAGTTTTATTGAAATATCTGCTAATTTTAAATATGATGGATGGTATAATGACGTTGTTAGGCTTAGTCTTTTTTGCTTTTTCATTAAGAGATAAAGCTAAAGCTTGGTTAAATTCATTAGCACCTGGATCTATCAAAACTTGGGGAGAACTATCACAAAAACTTTTAGCTAAATAATTTCTACCCTTGAAAACTGCTAAGCTTAGAAACAATATTACATCTTTTTGTCAGTTGCAAAGGGAATCGATGTATGAAGCCTGGGAAAGATTTAAAGATCTCATTATGAAATGTCCACACCACGCTTTACTAGATTAGTTAATGATTCAAAATTTTTATAATGGATCAATAGGATCACTTAGATCTTTATAGATGCTGCTGCAGGTGGATCACTAATGTCAAAACCTTTTGATAAAGCATACTCTTGAATAGAAGAAATGACTACTAACAATTTTCAATGGCTCTTTGAACAGGTAAATCCTAAATGTGTACCCAGTATTCATGACTCTAATGCAATGTCAATTTTAGCATCTCAAATTGCTGCTACATCAAAAAAGATTGATCAAATTGGAGTAAACTATTATCAAATACCATCAATATTAGAGGAAAATTCACTAGGGTAGATAATTGTTACTTAATCATCTTATGAAACTTTGAATGCTATAAATAATTGAAACAATAATCCCTATTCTACTTATTATACCTCTAGATAGAAAAATCACTCTAATTTTAGTTGGAATAATTATAACAATTTGGTGAACCCCTTAGGAAATTTAAACAACCAAGGAAATCCTAATTATTGACCTTATTATCATCCTGGATTTAACTCTAACCCTAACCCACAAATTTAGGAAAATAAGTTGAAGATGGAAGAAGTAATGTTAAATATGGGAAATCAAATACAAAATCAAGGGGTTGCTATTAGAAATATTGAAAATTATTTAGGACATATTGCTATTGCACTTAGTAACAAACCTTCAAGATTTCTTCCTAGTATTGTGGAAGTTAATCCAAAAGATCAAAATAATGAAAATTAAAGCTATTCAATTACAAAGTGGAATGAAGTAAAAACAAGAATCCAAAGAGAAAGTAAAATTGAGGAGGAGAAGGAAGAGATTGAAAGCAACC
Source organism: Phalaenopsis aphrodite (assembly GCA_003013225.1). NCBI lineage: Eukaryota > Viridiplantae > Streptophyta > Magnoliopsida > Asparagales > Orchidaceae > Phalaenopsis > Phalaenopsis aphrodite. The sequence continues at coordinate 474,404 of NEWO01000494.1, read as the reverse complement.
ACAATAAAAATGAACTAATATAAGTTTCTTTAAAAAAACCACTACCTCCATTTCCTCAAAGATTGAAGCAGAAGAATAAAGATAAAAAATTTACCAAATTCTTGAAAATCCTTACAATGTTAACGATAAACATTCCTTTCATTGAGGTTTTGGAACAAATTCCAAGTTAGGTGAAATTTATGAAAAATATGCTAAATAAGAAAAGAAAGTTTGTAGATCATGAGACCGTTGCACTTAGTGAAGAGTGCAGCGCTATTTTTCACAAAAAGCTTCCTAAAAAGTTAAGAAATCCTGATAGTTTTACTATAACTTTTGTTATTAGTGAAAAATGTTTTGGAAAAGCCTTATGTGATTTAGGAGAGAGTATCAATCTTATGCCTCTATCAATTTTTAAACGTTTAGATTTAGGAGAGATTTCCCATACTAATGTAACTCTTCAGTTAGCTGATTGATCAATAACTTATCCTAAATGAGTTATAGAAGATGTATTAGTAAAAGTGGGTAACTTTATTTTTCTTGTATACTTTATAGTATTAGATATGGAGGAAGATAAAGAGTTTCCTATTATTTTGGGGGGACCATTTCTTGCAATCGTGAGAGTTATGATTCATGTGCAAAAAGGAGAATTAATAATGAGACTTAATGATCAAGAAGCAACATTTAATATTGTGAAAGCTATGAAATATCCTGCATTAGAAAAAGATAATGAATGTTTTAGAATGGAAATTACTGATTATGGGAGTATTGAGAAATTTAAGGAAGTGTTTGAAGAAAAATTAAGGCAAGAAGAATATTATGAGAAAGAAATAAATAAGAGAATATAGAATATATTCATGACAAATTTCAAACTTCAGATTTATTGGAAAATGATACCAAAAATTTTATTCCTTCAAGTATTAAACCACCTGAACTTGAACTAAAAGTATTACCTGCCCATTTAAAATATGTGTTTTTAGGAGATTCATCTAAATTACATGTTATTGTATCTTCTGATTTAACTGAAATTCAATAACAAAAATTAATAGAAATGTTAGAAAGATATAAAAAGGCTTTTTAATGGACTTTATCAAATATTAAAGTAATTAGTCCTTCAAAATTCTAATAGATGAACAATACAAACCTAAAGCTGATCCTCAGAGGAGATTAAACCCAATAATGAAAAAAGTTGTTAATAAAAATCTTAAAATGATTAGATGCTGAAATTATATATCTTATTACAGACAGTGCTTGTGTAAGTCCAATTCACTATGTTCCAAAGAAAGGAATAGCGACCGTTGAAGTAAATGATAAAAATGAATTAATTCCATTAACAAAAGTTACTGGTTGGCGAATTTGCAAAGATTATAGAAATTTAAACATGGCTACCAGGAAGATCACTTTCCATTACCCGTTCTAGACCAAATGTTGGATAGATTGGCTGGAAGCAAATATTATTGCTTTTAAGATGGATATACTGGGTATCATCAAATTCTAATTGCTCTTGAAGATCAAAAGAAAACAACATTTAGAAGCACTTATGGAACATTTACTTTTCGTAGAATGCCTTTGGATTATGTAATGCACCTGCGACATTTCAAAGATATATTATGTCAATTTTTAGTAATTTGATTGAACATGGAATGGAAGTATTTATGGATGATTTCTCTATGTTTGGGACTTAATTTGAATTATGTTTAAAAATTTAGAAAAAATTTTGGAATTATGCGAACGAATCAACCTAGTACTAAATTGGGAAGAATATCAATTTATGGTTGAAAGAGGAATTGTACTTGGGCATAAAATTTCTGAAATGGCATGGAAGTAGATCCTGCAAAAATTCAAGTTATTGAGAAATTACCACCTCCTACTACGACTATAGGGGTAAGAAGTTTTCTAGGAGATGTTGGTTTCTACAGGCATTACATAAAAATTTTTTGAAAAGTTTTTGTGCTTAGACGTGATACTCATAGTGTATCTAAATTTTTAAATAAAAATATTTTTACAAGATATGGAATGTCGAGAGTAATTATTACGGATGGTGGACCCCATTTTAAGAATAAGAGAATCTAGAAATTAATAAAAAAAATATGATATTGTGCATAGATTCTCTACTGCTTATCATCCTCAGACTAGCGGTCTAGCAGAGATATGAAATCGTGAAATAGAATGAATATTAGAAAAAGTTGTAAATCCCTATAAATTGGATTGGTCTATTAGATTAGATACTGCATTATGGGCATACAGAACTGCTTATAAGACTCCTATTGGAATGTCACCATATAGACTTATTTTTGGAAAAGCATGTAACTTACCAGAAGAATTGGAGCATAAAGCATTTTGGGCTATTAAGGAATTTAATTTTAATCTAAAAGACGCAGGTGAGAAAAGATTGTTGTAACTCAATGAACTTGAGAAAATTAGAAATGAAGCATATGATAATGCAAAATTTTATAAAAAAAAATGAAAATATGGCATGATGGAAAGATTATTAAAAAAAAGTTTGAACCTGGACAAGATGTTCTATTATATGATATAAGATTGAGATTATTTCCAGGGATACTGAAATCCAGATGGTTAGGACCATTTAAAGTGATTAAAGTTTATCATTATGGAATTATTATTATTAAAGATCCTAAAATTGGAAAGATATTTAAACTTAATGGGCATCGATTGAAACATTATTATGAAGGGCACATGCTACAATTTAAAGAAATTCTGATGTTAAGTCATCCTGATTAAACAATGGTTTGTCGGGCTGACGACATTAAAGCAAGAGGGAGGCAACCCATATAGAAATCTACTTATATCTATATCATATTATTTTATTTAATAAGTGTTTTATATATTAGAAAATAATATTATTTTTAAATCCTACACAATTTCAAATTTCATAAATTAAGACAAATATTAGTATTGGAGGAAAATTTGGAATCGAATTGAACTAAAAAATAAGAGATTTAATTTTGGCCTCTAGCACCGATAGAGCCAAAATAGGTGCCGACAACACCAGTCCATACGAGTCTTGACCTTGACAGCACCATCGGTTGTGCCGAAAGCATTCCATGCAGATTCGTGCATTCAGGATGAATTTGGCAGACTTTTGCGGGATTACACTTTGAAATAACCGCCCAAAGGAGTTTTTAAAGGCTTAAAAAATGCTTTGGAGAACTAGAAACTTCCAAATTTCAAAATCTATGGCTTCCAATTCCAGAAATACTTTAATGTATGGAGTTTTCAATCGAAGAAAGTTTATTAGTTTTGAAGCGCAGAGATTATACGACAAAGTCATCAAGAAAAATGAACTTACGAAAGAGAGGGGCTTTGTGGATTCTTTAATCCAAGTTCTCAGATTGATAAAATCATTGTACAGAGATGTTGGGAAGTTTTATGCTACAATACCACTACAGGTTTTGTACCAGTGGTAAAGGAATTCTATGCTAACTTACATGGAATTAAACAAGGAATCGTCTTCGTTCGAGGTAAGGTTGTACTATTTACTCTGCGTAGAATTAATGATTTGTGTATGGTATAAAATGTGTGTTGACCTCACTTTTGGTTGAGGTTTAGTTTTTCCTCTTTAGTAGCCTAAGGTCTAGCCATAAGACTTTCCTATTGACTTTTCTTAGAAAACTAGACAAGGAACCCTCACCGTTAGAAATTCCAAAATCTTCTCTACTCAACTTGAAGTTCCACATATTGGTTCTCACCTCTAGCACTTAGTAGGTGGGGTCACTATGGGGAACTCAAGATGAGTCACCCTTAGGACTGCTAGACCTTAGGGTTGACTCTGGGTGTTGGTCTAAGGCTTAAGGCACTCACTTCACTCACAATCACTCACTACCCTAAACCAAGAATTTCTTAACTCTGGTCCCTTGATACTTTTTGGAGACTCATGTAGATGGTCCCCTAAACCCATTAGCCCTAGGCTAGGGTTTGGCTAAGGTCACTATATGGAGGACCCAAAATGGAGTTTCCATTGGTCCATGGCTTATTGATGGTGGTTGGCACTCCAACTCTACCAAGATACCCAACCTATCCTTTTGCCCCTAAATTCTCCCAAACTACCTAGATACCTTTAAAACCTTAAATTTAGCCAAAATTCCCAAATCTACCCAAAATACCCAAATTCATTCAAAAAATCATTCCAAACACCTTGAAAACACTCAAACTACCCAAAATCACCAAAATTGACCAAATTACCAAAATGCCCCCTCCTTAGCCGAAAATTCCAAAAAAATCCCAAAAATTCTTAAAACCTCCCAAATCTTTCCAATTTCATTTTTCTCAACTATCACATGATCCAATTTGGTGAAATTGACCACTTTTGACCAAAACCCCCAAATTGCCCTTTGAAAGCCCTTTTTTTCCCAAACCTACCTGAAATGTCTATCCAATTGGTTTCAATTTCTCCAATTTCAATTCTAAACTTAAATTCACCCTTGATATAACCAATCTAGACTAAATCCATGCCCAATTGGTCAATGATTTGAACCCAATTTTGAGCTAAACCAAAAAACCAATTTTGGCCCTATGACTTGGTTCCACCAAATTGAACCCATGACCTACTCCATTTGCCATAATTTGTGTTGAAAAATCTTCATAACATTCCTACACATCGACTTTGACCTTCAATTAGCCTTGTTTAAGCCCCAATTTCATTTAATTTCAACTTAAGTTTAAAAATCCCCAATTTTGCCTCAAATCAGCCATGTCCCCAAACTTCACCAAATTGAGGGCCTTAACCCCAAAACTGCCACTCTATGTATTCATGAAAAATATTCAAAACATCTTCCTTGATCATGTGGATAATTTAATTTGGACTTAGCTCAATGAAAGCTCAATCTAGACCAATGTTTATCCCAAGATGCCTAAATTGACCAAATTTCAAAAATCCCTCAAAATCACTCACCAATTGAACTCAAAATAACTTCAACCCTTCACCAAAAATATTCATAACAATCATCTGCACAATGTTGATCAATCAATTGGGTCAATTGATATGGATAGTCTAGCCCAAACCAAAGTTTTGATCACTTGGACCCACATTGAACCCATGCACTAAAGGTGGCCTAACTATCCTAAAGTCATCAAATTAATGACTCCACAGCCATAAGTTGGACGCTAGTGACTAGCCTAGACCCCATGAAACCACCTAAGCTAAGCCATGGACCAAAGGTCCCCTAAATCAAGGGATTTAATGCCATATTTGCTTAAGCCTTGGATATTTTTGCCAAAACAATGCCTAAAATCATTAAATTGTTATGACATATTCCCCTGGCTCACCTGACCTCCCTAGCCACCTCCCCTGGTTGGGTGGGCAGGCTAGTGGACAGAAAATGGCCACACTGAGAACCATCCCCTTGGGATTAAACCTAATTCAAACCTAGAGACCACCTCATCAAAGTTGAAGCTTAGAGCCTCTCTGCCCTCCATCTAGGCAGCACATTTCACCCCACAATTGGCCATGGTAGCAAGCCTAACACCATTTTTATAAAAAGCTCCCATCCATGGCCATGGAGAGAGATAGCTGAAAATTCCTCTAAGAGACTTCCTCAAATTGATCCTAAAGCCTCTTGAGACCTCCTCAGTGCAACCCAACCACCACATTGCCTTGAATCCCCTTGTCGAAGCCCAATTTTTGAGCTTAAAACCTTGTCGGAGACAAGACAAACCTCTCCACACCTATAAACTCCACCAAACTCAAATTAAATTCACCCACACCTTCACAACATTGAAAGAAGCCAAAGGTCCATCAAATCCCCCTTCCATTAAGCCCGTAGTATAGACTTTGATCAACACCTGAAATCGGCCTTGGTCGAATTTGGGTCTACGCATTTCACCATAACAACAGGCTTAATCCATTGTTTCTTTAGACCCCAATGAACGTGCCAAGACTCTGTGATCAAACCTTCTCTTCTAACAGCCAAGGTATTGACCCTCTCCTCCTCCTAAGCCTATTTGGATTCACCATTTTATTAGACTTAATTTAATTCCATGATTACCATATGGATATGTTCGTCTCTCTTCGATGAGTTGATAGCCCTAGGTGATTTGGTTGAGTCTAGGCTGAGAACTTAGGGTTTTAGTGTGGACGGTCATGGGATCACTCTATGTAGTAATATCACCACATCCAAGTTGGACAACACTTCCTTACACGAACTGCGGGTCGAGTCAGCGGATACGTAGATGGCCGCGTCCAACCAGATTGCGCCACGTATGCTTTTAGATCTGCATATGATACATTCAGGGCCTCGTGAGCATTTAAATAGAAAAATAGGGATTTTCTTATTTAAATAAATATCCCTAGGTTTAAAAATTCATATCTTGATGTAGAAAAATCATAAAAAAAAAAATAAAAATACCTTCTTGATCACTGAATAGAGGAAAACAATGTGAAAATGATTTGGAGTCCATTTGATGCATATTTTTTTTTTAATTAATTGAACACTGATTTAAATGTTTTGATTCTCCATGCATGTATTAATATCACCGTAACTTGAAATTTTAGCATGTTGTTGCCTTGTCTTAAGGAACATCCTCTAATTTTTCTAAAGTTGGAGGAGGTCCCTAGAAAGAGATCCATATTTTTTAAGTTTATGTCTATTATTTGCATAAATAAATCATGATAATTAGCATGTTGCTTAGAAAAGTCCAAGAAAATTTTGGAAGGTTCAATATGACTAGAGAACTTTTTGGAAATAATTTCATGAGTTAAGTCATTAAAGATACACTTAATCTTCACCAACATTAAAACACAAATAAAATTAATTATATAAAATACAAACAACAAAATGACTTATATTTTTATCTCCACTATTGTTTAGGATCCAAAGAACTCACCATAAAAATTTCAAAGCATTTTGAGTCCATTTGATGCCCTCAAATGATTTTTAAAGTTAAATATCTTTTTTGGCACTTAAATGATTTTTAAAAATCAAAATATAACTCAAAATTTTATAAAAACTTATTTTTTGAATTCTTTGTAATCAGGGGTATTTTCTAAAAATAAAATAGTATTTAAAATAAAACCATGATTTTTAGCATATTTTTAAATATTTAAATAATTAAAAATCTATAAAAATCACTAAAGTAATAAAATTTATGGAAATGATCTAAATCACTTCCTAAGCACTTAGGAATAATTAGGATATTTTTTCCCGATTTTCTAAAAAAATATACTGAATTTTAAAGCTTAAAAATAATATTTAAAGGCTAAAAAATATTTTCACTAAAAATAATTCCAATAAATCAAATAAAACTCAAAAAAAAATATGAAATTTTCTCCTCTAGGTTCTCTGTCCTCAGGAAGATTTTTCAAAAATACAAAACTTAATTTTCCCCTTTTTAAAATATTTTATATTTAATAAATTTCCCAGAACTTAAAATAATTCTTAAAATTCAAATAAAATTCAAAAAGTCATGAAATTTTGTCTAAAGGGTTCTCTAGTATAGGTCTACCTCCACTAAAAAATTCGGGGATTAGAATTCAACTTGGTTAAGTTAGAAATTTTCTTTGAAAAATCCTATTTTTGCATGAAAATAATTATATAAATTTATTTAAATTTTCAAAAATCACATTTTCTCCTCTGATGTCTTAATTAGCATAAGAAACTGGTAGGTTAAAAATTTCAAAATCATTTGGATTAAATTTGATGAATTATGAAGTGTTGGAAACTTAAAGGCAAATGTGTAATTTTGGAAATTTAGCCTTAATTAACATTTAGACTTAATTCAAGGAGAGAAATAGGCAACCTCTGATCTTAATTTAGATGTTTGAAACATAAGGGGTTAATTGGTAAAACCAACCTTACTTTCTTAAATAAAAAGATAAGTTAATAAATTTCTAAATTATTAAAATTTGGAAGTTTGTTAAAGTAAATTGAACTTTGGAATTAGGGGTATGACTTTTGAAGTCTATTATTAATCAATTTGATACCCTATTTGATTTTTAAACGAAATTCAAATAATAATTCATGACCACCTAAAGCTTAATCTTTTCAAAACTAACTAAGACAGTCACCTAAGCCTTAAAAGCTTAGTAGTAATCTAAGTTAACTCAAGACTGATTAAATGAGGATTAGAAAATTAAACACAATTAAAATTAAAACATCTTTCAAGCACTACAATCCCAATTAGGACCCAAATTTTGCTAAGTTTTCCAATAACACTAACTTGCCTTTTTAAGGGTCTTCACCCACATAATTTTCAAAATTAAATTACAAATGATAATTACCTTTCTCTTAGGGATAATTGATACATCAATGTTTATTGAGGATTCGGGTGTTCATATGATGAATTATTAAGCAACATAATAAGTTTAAATGAGCTCGAGTTTCTTCACCAGGTGATAAGAGGGAAGCATGGACGTGCTTCTTTCTCTAGATCTGTTGGATACCTCGGAGATCTACTAAACTCAATATGTTTTGCTTGACAAGATCATCCTTTATTAAACTCCTAAGGACCCACCAAGATATGACATAGGATTAAGAAAACTACCAGAACCTTACTTTTTTTTGCCTCTACATGAACTGACCTCACATACATTTTAAGTTTAGGTGGTGGAACGAGAAGACTCGTCAGGTACGCTTTTACAATTTTCAGCAATGTCTTTTTTGTATTTTTATGCTACACTTTTATACTTACACAAATTTCCATGCTAAACAATGATGTCCCCCTACATGAAAACTAAAACTATCAGGATAGCCACAAAACCAAAACCAAAACTAAAACTAAAATCAACCAAGTTAAAATTCACCACCACAACATTCAAAATATAAAAAAACTCAAAATTTAACCACAAACGTCACACAAAACTACAATTGAAACTAAATTAAGATGTCTCTATCAGATGATCGAGAATCTCTCGGATGAGGTAACTTACGGTTGCTAACGAGGATTCCCATGGTCTAAATGAAATTATGGAACTCATTAAGTTGAGTTTAGTAAGTTCATTTGGACTAAGTCAATCAAATAGAAAATTGTGGTGTCGGAAAGAGGGAACCGTAGAATTCTAACCGATGTCACTCTAATTAACTTTAACATGCCCCCCAAAAATTTAAAGAACTTCAACCATAGGGCCACCAGATTTGACATCATAACTTGACACACTAGAAAAATCAAATTCGTCACGGCAAAGAGCTTGGAGCTAGCATGGTGGGCAGCATGGTCATCTTCAACAGCAAAGCCTATCTTTCCCAACTAAAACAATCTTCCTTCCTTAAACTTAAACAACAAAGTCATAGCACTTCGAGGTTGCTTGCTTATGCAACGTAAATTCTCACCTTATCTTTAGGCCTTTGTATAACCCTGCTATACAATATAAGCCCTAACTCATCTTAGGATTCCAATGTTTTTGTCTGCCAAGACCTAAATCTTCTCATCTTTCAGGCTATTTGTGTGATAATTTCACATAAATGTAAGCCATAACTAATCAAATTGACAGGATGAAACACCTAAATATTTCTCCTCAGAAATGAAGCCAAACATTAAGATAGCTTGGGAAGTCATCAAGGTTCTCCTCTGGATCAATGACATCCCTTAGTTCTTCCTCCTTTGGACTCTACAAAAAAATGTTTCAAATTTGAACCAATCCGCTTTCAAAACTCTATGTCCGATCTCATTGGAAATTCCTACCCTTTGGAACTCTTTGAAGATAATATTTCCTAATTTTAATTGAGAGTCTTCTTAGGTGACTTTGGTCATTTAAGATGTAATTAACTATAGGGGCTTGCCCTTATAGGAAGCATGTCTGAACCCAGCTTAATATAAACCCTATTTAATTCTTTATATTAAATAGGGGAACTTGTTCGAAAATACAAAGGCTTCGCAGACCAAATGGTTGTCATATATTCCTTAGTTTGTTTAATTGAGCCTCATCCTCAAGTCTTGTGTTTATCCTTCGGGATAAATATAGGATTTGAGGTACAATGCTCTTTCATTTAAACTATAAAAAATATGGGAACGGTTTGATTTCATATTTTTCAAAAACTAAATATATATGTAAATTAAAACGTCCTTTCGAAGCGGGCAATGAAATTTCAATTACGGTGGCCCACAGCTTCTTACGGGCAACTCTCCAATCAAAAATAGTGTCGACAACTTCTGGTGACTCCGTTGGAGACAAGCTTTTCTCTCCATACAAATTAAGAAATATTTTCTTCACACATCGGTAATATGTCCATGTCCCTCTTGGACCACATTAACCTTCTTCCATTGACATACTTTTCCCATTTCTGTCTTGGGAAAGTATGACTAACTCCTTGGACTTCAGGACTATCTGTTCAACTTTCTTTGAACAGAGGGGTTCAGGAGGCCATTAAGGACTCTTTAATTTTTCATGTGGGGTCGGACCCTCAATAGGTGTGTCAGTGGACTAGTTCCACCTGGGCATTGTCTGCCACTAAATGGGTCCCGCACTAGGTTTTGAATAACTTCACATCTCCCTTATAATTTTGATTTGCTATTCTGTAAATTAAACCAAATTGTGATGTGCTGTGCGTACTTTAAAATTTTCTTATATTAATTAAATTTTACACCTCTTGATTTTTCTTAAACAAAATTTTAAAAGACTCATAAATTAAGACCCGCCCAATCTATAGATCAACTTGTACTTTCAGTGCTTGCACTAAAAACATTACGAGTTTTTTGTCCATATAGCTAACCTTGAAACTTTCTATTTTTAAGCCTGCTGCAATGGCCTACCCAATGCTGACCTTTTCCTGCAACCTGCCAATGAGCCACGAAGCCCATAACCTTGCTCCTACCATCAAATTTGGAGCCAGATTTGAAGATCTTGAGGTCATCTTCGGGAAGGCCCAGTTGTGGTAATGATGATTGCCGCTCCAGAAATACAAGAGATATCTGCAGAATTTAGCCTGAACTGCCTTTAAGACTTCCATGTCTGCAAGAAGTCTAAAACTACTGTTGTCACGGAACCCACCAAACCTGCTAGTCCCGTTGTTGCTAAAGAGAAAGAAATAATAATTATTGAGGATCCAACTGAGGGATTAACTATCCCACCATCCGTGTATGAAATAGGATCAAGCTTAAGGACTATACCACTGACCCAAACCCAAAGAAAGAAACCGTAACATAAGGGTTTGAAGGGTCATCAAAGCCCAGGCTCCTAAGGAGGAGGAGCCTCATCAAGACGAAGAAGGATTACAGGAAATTTATCCACTCCTACGAGGGAGTAGATTCCATCCTCTGACGCATACTGATGGATATGAGAGTATCCGGAGAATCGCCGCTGCATTACCACCACTTCATGGATATGATGAGGAGAGAAATAAGTTCACTCCTATCACCTGAATTAGTGTAGTTTTCAAAAGGCTATCTACCAAAGAAGGATGTTCAGTTAGTAAGTTACTTAAACGAGTGGGAGATGAAATTTCCCCTCGCATGAAGAAGGAAATTTTGAAGGGCGTCAAGTCTGTCAGACCTTCATAAAAGACAACTGAAGTGCCCCCTACTCGCATCCCCGTTTGGTTCCTTTTAGGGAATAGAGTTGATACCACAATAATTACTACTAATTATACTGCCACAAGGACCACAATCGTCGACCGGTTAAGTCGAGACTGGGTCCGAAAATCTTACCCGACAACCATTATAGAGATATTCCTACAATCTCAAAGGCAAATACAAGATGATTACTTGGCACTATAGCCGGTCTACACCATGGGTAGCATACTTTCCCTTGACATACTGATGTTTCTACTAAGACTCTCAGTCCTGCGACATCATTGTCAAAAAAGAAAAAGGTATGGGTACCCAAGGTCGCTGCACCGATACAGTCCAGTGAGCCCGCATGACAAGAACAAGGAATGAAACCAGGGTCTAAAATATCTTACATCGTCGAAACAATAGCCAGTGAGATGGAGGAACAAGTAGATGATGTCCATCTAGATCCTCCAGATCTTAAAGCAATCAAGGAATCAATTATTGAAGAGAAAGTTGAGAAACTCAGGATCGAGATTTCTGAGTTAGCTCGAGAACAAGGATTTTTCATCAATAGCGATGATGAATATTTTGATTACAATGATTACTTGGAGAAAGATTTCATGGATGTTCATGTAATTGAAACAAGAGCCGCCACATCTGCATGCGAAGCTCAACCTCACACTGAAAAGAATGTCGTAGAAGAGCTGTGTAGGGCTATCCTCCTAAGGGATGAGCAAGTTAGTCTATTGGAGAAAAGAGTAGAAGTAATGACCGCAGCCATGACCGCCATGGCCACTATTCAGGGGAAGTCACAAGCGCCATAATTGACTCCTCCAGAGATCAATCAGCCATAAAATATAAACATCACAGATGAAAGAAGAGAGGTTGCTTCAGCAAACAAAGACGAGCATCATAGAAAGGATTCTCCATCAGGTGCTATACCAGAAAAAGAATTCAAGCAAATAGTTGAACAAGTGTGAAATGCATTAATTGAATATAAGGTTGGTGCATTGGTTCTAAACGGTAGATCTTACCTAGAGGAATTTTATGTCGTGCCTTTCCCCAAGGGATTTGTGGCCCCAAACTTTAAGATATTTGATGGAACTGGGATTCCTAGACATCATATAACACATTTTCGAGCCAGCTGTGGCAACACGAGAAATAGTGAAGCTCTACTCTTTCAGCGTTCGTCAGCAGCTTGTCAGGAATTGCTTTTGACTGGTACGCTGACTTGCCCAACAGGTCAGTTGAAAAATTTTCCGAGTTGGAACAGCTGTTTGTGAAAAGATTTGTCGGGGCACAACATCATGTGTCTTTTGGAGAGCTCATGATGGAAAAATAAAAGCCTAACGAAACTTTGGTGGACTATATTTTGAGGTGAAGAAATTTTAGCATGAAATATGAACCTCAGCTACAGGAAAATCATGCAATTGAAATTCTACTCAAGAGCATTCATAAGCCAGTAGCTTTCACGCTCAAGGGACTCACCATCAAATCCTTTGAGAAGTTACTCAGTAAAGCCAACAGTCTTCAAGAGAAAATCAAGCACATGGAGCCACATAAAAGGCTAAGGTAAACAGAGTGATCGAAAAGAAATCAGGAGTAGTAGCGACCGTCGACAAAGGAAAGCAGCCGATGAAGATATATGCAGAAGAGCCTCGCCAATCTTCATCATAGTATGCTCAGAAACAGAACAGTCAATCCAATAAGTGACCGTCTTAAGAGGGATCACCTCGAACAGTGGATAAGAAAATGTCCCTGTCAGAATGACGTAAAACAGTGTACTCTTTCAAAGATGAAGCTATACCTAAAATATTCAAAAGTCTGATGAAGAAGCCTGAGTTCAGACTACCAGACCAGAAGAAGACCGAAGAGGTAGAAAGAAAGAATGAACCAAATTATTGCCAATACCATCGGTTGCTTGGGCACATTATAAAAAAATTCTTTGCCTTTAAAGACTGGTTCAAGAGGAACCTTAAATAAGAGAACATAACAATCTCGAATAAATATTTAAGAGAACCTAAAAAAGTTCTATAAATATAATTTCGGCTGAACCAATCTCCCCAATCAATCTGTATAATAGAACAGAGGGATGGAGTACAACTTGGGATGAACTCAAGAGGGTCCTCCATCAAATACAGGATCCATGAAAACAATCTTCTGCATATAACAAAGAAAAAAGATGGAATGAGGTCTGGACTAGCAAGAAAATACTGAATAAGATTCAGTCTACATCTAGACATGCTTCCATTCAGAGTCTGAAGCATACCAAGCCCGAGATGAAGGTTTCGCCGGAGATCCATCATCGTCAAGGATGAAGAAAAAGAAGAAAAGTGTCTCTAGAAAAATTGATAACACAGGGGGGTAAGATAGGGGCCGCCTCTACCAGATTAGTTGCTCGGATTTGGGGAATAAAATCCTCGAACCCTTGAGCTTGTACGATTATCTTTTTGTCCCTCCAGGGTCTTATGAATATAATGATTAAGATTTCAGCTACATTTTAACTGTTTCTAGTGATACGTAACTGATTATGACCAATCTAACTTTGATCTTGATCCCAAAAACTATTCTCAAATCGTACTTGAGTCTGATGAACTTATTGTCAAGCCCAAAGAAGACATCAATAATAACTTTTACAATAACACCGATAATCAGGAGCCAATTCTCGATGATCATGGTACACCGCTTACCATCAACTTAGATCTTTCCGATGAAGAGGAGAAGACACCAGAAGATTCAACAATGATATCTCAAGAAGAAGAAATCACATAAGTTAACTTAAGGAGCGGAAAAGTGTTACAACCAAGAACAGCTCCAATAGACAAAGGAAAACAGATAATAACTCGAGAGGAGATACCCCCACCTCCACCAGAGGAAGAACCACATGATCAAGACAAAATCAAAATATCATACAAAGTATACTACAACGTGCTAGCTCATCTTAGAAATTTTCCGACCCGATTAAGAATCTACGACTCTTTGATTTTATCAAAGGAGATGAGAGAGTCTCTTGTTACAGCTTTGCTTGACTCCAAAATTTGCTTAGCTCAATTGGCCAGCTCATCCTTAAATGAAGTTTGTTCATTGAAAGAACAACCTAGGGTAACCTTCACAGACAAAGACTTGCTGCTCGGTACTACCGACCACAACCATCCACTCTACATCTCCATCAACATCGGTAAATTTGTGTTGTCAAGAGTTTTAGTAGATCTTGGAGCATCTCTTAACTTAATGAGCTTACGAATATTGGCCTATTTGTATGTTGAAGCTCAAGAGCTTACGGTCGATAAAATGATGTTAAGAGGATTCAACCAAAAGGGAGAAAGTGCCCTCAGATCAATTACATTACTTATGATGGTTGTAGAACTCGTGACAAACGATAAACTTCATATCATCGACGCCGAGACCTCTTTTAACACTCTGCTGGGTCGACCATGGATTCATGAACACAATATGATTCCATCATCTGTCCACCAGTGCATCAAATACTACAAAGATGGTCAAGAAAATTGCATCAAAGGAGACCTACAATAATTTTTAGTGCATGAAGTTGGTATTCACGAAGATGCTGCCTACTACGCACCNGAAGATGCTGCCTACTACGCACCTCCAAAGAGGACTATCTTCTCTCATGAATTTATCACAAACAAACATTAAGATTCATAAGAATTATAAAGAGGAGTCCATTCAACTCCGCTTCAGCGATCTTCTAACACTCCCTTACAACGAGTTGGTGAAAGTTCTTTTTGTTCGCACACTCGAGGTCGAGGTCGGGGACATGAACAAGGAGGGATCAATTTAATTGTTGAACGGACTAAGCCAACCATCAACGTTGGTGATGAAGACACTTCTGAAGATGAGATAATCATGAAAAGATAAAAGAGGCCTCAGATATCCCTAGAAGATATAGAGAAAAGTGAATACGAAACAATGTATGATCGAATAAACCACTATGTGATTTCTATGACCCTTACTCTGATTCTCCCTCAAAAGGTCGAGAGTTTAGAGGTCAAGTAAGTCCGTAGTGTTGGTACAAAGCCGATCAAATTTTACCACGCTTCTACCTCTACTGAGCTTAAGAAACATGTAAATTTGTATGAGGATCCTAATGAATCAATGCAATTGCCTTTTTGTTACTTCTCACCTTGTTTTCAAAAGTAAATTCAATAGGGACACTTACCAAAACAAATGCCAAAAGATAAATTTCAACTTTTTGAAAAATATGGAAAGGTAAAGTCGTACTCCAAATTCAAAAGAGGCTCTCAGATTCAATACAGTCAGACCTGTCGATGATTCCGAATTTTGCATGGTTGTTACTTGTGAGTCAGAGGAGGATTGGCTCGATATAGAAGATGACTCTACTCATCAACTAATAGAAGATGCTCCCCAAGAATTTGAGGAGGAAATTAAATCTACCATTGATTAATAGAAAGAAATTAAACTCGATACTAAAGAACAACCCGGACCAACATTTATAAGTTCTCTACTCAAACTATTAACAGAATTCAAACTATTAACAAAATTTAAAGATTATTTTGAATGGAGATATGATGAAATGCCAGGACTGTCAGCAGAGATTGTGGTTCATAAACTCAGGACTGTCTGCATAATTGATCAGGAGAATGCGTCTCGAAATAGAACATCAAGTCATCGTCTAAGTGAATAAATTAATAGACACCAACTTTGTAAAAGAAGAGCAGTACCCCAGTTGGTTGGCTAACATTGTACCGGTTCAGAAGAAAAACGGACAGATCCGTGTTTGTGTCGACTTTAGAGATTTGAACAAGCCATGTCTAAAAGACAAATGTTCACTATCCATACCAGAGATGATGGTGGATATCACTTCAACACATGAAATTTTCTTCTTTATGGATGGATCATAGGGATACAACCAAATCAAGATGGCTCTCTACGGTGGAGCACTGACAACATTCAGAATACCGATCGGAATTTTCTGCTACACAGTGATGTCGTTTGGCTTAAAGAACGTCGAAGCAACATATTAGCACGCAATGATGAAGATTTTTTAAGACCTCATTCACAACCAAGAAGAATGTTATGTGGATGATTTGGTCATCAAAAGTAAACAAAAAATAGACCATTTGTACGATTTAACGATTGTGTTTGAATGGCTATAAAGATATGATCATAAAATGAATCCCTTAAAGTGCGCCTTTGGCGTTACCTATGGGAAATTTCTGGGATTCGTTGTCAATCATCGGGGAATCGAGATCGACCCGGATAAAATTAAAGCTATCTTGGAATTTCCTCCTCATAAAACTTTGAAACAACTATGCTCCTTCCATGGGAAGTTGGCAAATTTGAGACGCTTTATCTTTAATCTCTCAGGTATGTGTCAGCCCTTCTCGACATTAATTAAAAAGGAAGCCAAATTCATTTGGGAAGAGAAATGTCAGCGGTCCTTTGAGGACGTTAAACAATATTTAATGACACCTCCTGTCTTGGCAGCCTCTATCTTAGATAAACTGTTGATACATTATATCGCGGCCTTACACGACTCTCTTGGAGCCCTCTTAGCCCAAGTCAATGATGAGGGTAAAGAAAATGCACTCTAGTACTTCAGTCATCCCATAATACCAATGGAGATAAGGTATCTACCTATTGAGAAGCATTGTCTGGCGTTGATTTTTGCTGCTCAAAAGTTTAGGGATTACATGCTTTCTCATAAGATTACCCTAATCTTGAAAGGTAATCCGTTGCAATATCCGTTGACCCTACCAACACTCTTCGGATGGTTAGCAAGATGGTCAATGATCATATTGCAAGTTGCTATATCTTTTGTTCCCCTTCGTACTATCAAGGGACAAATACTAGCAGATTTTTTCATTGCACACCCAGTGCCAGCTGGGTCCTCTTTCAACGACGAGTTACCACGCGAGCAAATACTACAAATGGAATTTTCCAGAATGCAACGTTGGGAAATGTACTTTGATGGTGCTTTGTCAGCCAAAAAAGAAAAAGGATAAGGCACAGTTATACCAGGCAAAGCAGGGATCGATTTGATCTTTATCACACAAGATAAGGGTATGTTGAGGTTCTCATACCACCTGACAGAGCCGTGCACCAACAATGAAGCAGAATATGAAGCTTTAATCACCGGGTTTGAAGTGGCAATCTTAATGGATATAACAAACATTGTCATCTATGGTGACTCCAAACTCGTCATCCAGTAAGTCACCGGACAATACATAATTCTGAAACCAAGGTTAGCAGNTCCGTGCTATTAAAGGATAGATTCTAGTAGACTTTCTCGTTATACACCCACTTCTAGCTGGGTCCCCTCTCAATGATGAGCTACCCAATGAATAAATACTACAAATGGAATTTTCCAGAATGCAACGTTGGGAAATGTACTTTGATGGTGCTTTGTCAGCCAAAAAAGAAAAAGGATAAGACATAGTTATACCAGGCAAAGCAAGGATTGATTTGATCTTTATCACACTAGATAAGGGTATGTTGAGGTTCTCATACCACCTAACAGAGTCATGCACCAACAATGAAGCAGAATATGAAGCTTTAATCACCGGATTGGGAATGACAATCTCAATGGATATAACAAACATTGTCATCTATGGTGACTCCAAACTCGTCATCCAGTAAGTCACCGGACAATACATAATTCTGAAACCAAGGTTAGCAGAATACCATTAGTACGTGATGAAGCTCCTAGAGCAGATTGTTGATGTGAATTTTTACCAAATTCCTAGGGGAGATAATGCCCATGCCGACGCTCTAGCAAAATTTATTAAGGAAATGACATGTCCCCAGAGGATTCCATTGAAATCACAGTGCATGGAACACGAGTCTTATCTCAGATCGACCTCAAAACTCTACACAAGCTCGGAAAAGAAGAAGCAATAAATGCAATTACAGACAACAACGAAGATTGGTGCAAGCCATTATTAGAATATTTGCATACTAGAAAGCTCTCAGAAGGAAAATCTGAGGCACACCACATCATAAGAAAGGCTATGTCTTACGCCTTGATGGGAAACACTCTTTATAGAAGATCAGTCGAACATATGTGGCTACGATGTTTGAGCAGAGCCAAAGCACAGAATATTATCAAAGAAGTACATGCTGGATTACGTGGCGCTCACTAGTCAGGGTCGAAAATGAAAATGAAGATCAAAAGACTCAGGTATTATTGGCCAGTAATAATGTCTGACTGCGTGGATACAGACAAAAAATGTCACCAATGCCAAGTGCATGGGTGGACTTACACGAGCCTCTGAATGTGCTACACCCAACTGTTGCCTCATGACCATTCGAGTGTTGAGGCGTGGACATAATAGGT
>NEWO01000494.1:425855-446209 GCA_003013225.1 Phalaenopsis aphrodite | reverse complement strand
TCAAATGAAATACAAATAATAAATCATGACCACCTAAATCTTAACCTTTTCAAAACTAATTAAGACACTCACCTAGGTCTTAAGGGCTTAGTAGTAATCTAGGTTAAATCAAGACTCATTAATGAGGATTAGAAAAACAAACGCAATTAAAATTAAAACATCTTTCAAACACTACAAGCCCAATTAGGACCAAAATTTGGCTAAGTGTTCCAATAACACAAACTTGCCTCTTCAAGGTCTTCACCCACATAATATTCTAAATTAATTACAAATGATAATTACTTTACTCTTAGGGATAATTGATACATCGATGTTCAGTGAGCATTAGGGTGTTCATAGGATGAATTATTAAGCAACATAATAAGTTTAAATGAGCTCGAGGCTCTTCACCAGGTAATAAGAGGGAAGCATGGACCTCCTTCTTTCTCTAGATCTGTTGGATACCTTGGAGATCTACTAAACTCAATATGTATTGCTTCACAAGACCATCCTTAATTAAACTCTTAAGGACCAACCAAGATATGACATAGGGTTTGGAAAACTACCAAAACCTTACTTTTTTTACCTGTACATGAACTGCCCTCACATGTATTTTAAGTTTCAAGTGGTGGAACGAGAAAACTCGCTAGATACACTTTTATATTTTTCAGCGTTGTCTTTCTTATACTTTTATCTTATACTTTTATACTTACACAAATTTGCATGGTAAACAATCATGTCACCCTACAAGAAAACTAAAACTATCAGAATGATAACAAAATCAAAACTAAAACTAAAACTAAAATCAACCAAGATAAAATTCACCGCCACAACATTCAAAATATAAAACAACTCAATATTTAATCACAAACATCACACAAAACTGCAATTACAAGTAAATTAAGATGTATCTATCGGATGATTGGGAATCCCTCGGACGAGGTAACCTACAGTTGCAAATGAGGCTTCCCATTATCTAAATGAAATTATGGAACTAATTAAGTTGGGTTTAGTAAGTTCATTTGGACTAAGTGAATCCAATTGAAAATAGTGGTGCTAGAACGAGGAAATTGTAGGATCCTAACCGGTGTCACTCTAATTAACTTTAAAATGCCCCCAGAAAATTTAAAGAACTTCAACCATAGGGCCACCTGATTTGACATCATAACTTGACACATTAGAAAACTTAAACTCGTCACGGCAAAGAGCTTAGAGCTAGCATGGTTGGCAGCATGGTCATCTTCAACAGCAAAACCTGTCTTCCCCAGCTAAACCACTCTTCCTTCCTTAGACATAAACAACAAAGCCATAGGACTTTGAGGTTTCTTGCTTATGCAACGTAAATCCTCACCTTATCTTCAGGCCTTTGTATAGCATAGCCAAAGAATATAAGCACTAACTCGTCTTAGGATTCTGAGGTTTTTGTCCGTCACGACCTAAATCCTCACATCTTCCAGGCTATTTGTGTGACAGTTTCACATGAATGTAAGCCCTAACTAATAAAATTGATAGGATAAAACACCTAAATATTTCTCCTCATAAATGAAGCCAAACATTAGGATAGCTTGGGAAGTCACTGAGGTTCTCCATAGATCCATGACGTCCTCTAGTTCTTCCTCCTTTGGACTCTACAACAAAATTTTTCAAATTTGAACCAATCCCCTTTCAAACCTTTATGTTCGATCTCATTGAAAAGTCCTACCTCTTCAAACTCTTTGAGGATAATATTTCTTGATTTTTATCAAGAGTCTTCTTAGGTGACTTTGGTCATTTAAGACGTAATTAACAATAGGGGCTTGCCCTTATAGGAAACATGTCCGAACCCAGCTTAATATAAATCTTATTTAATTCTTTATATTAAATAGGGGAACTTATAAGAAAATACAAAGGTTTTGCAGACCAAACGGGTCTAATATATTCCTTAGTTTATTTTATTGAGCATCATCCTCAAGTCTTGTGTTTATCCTTCGGGATAAATACAGGATTTGAGGTACAACGCCCTTTCATTTAAACTATGAAAAATATGGGGTCGGTTTGATTTCATGTTTTTCTAAAACTAAATATATATGTACATTAAAACGTCCTTCCAAAGCGAGCGACAAAATTTTGATTCCGGTGACCGACAGCTTCTTACGGGCAACTCTCCAACCAAAAATAGTGCCGACAATGTGCCAATCTATCATTATACAAATTTTATCCCAATGAGATAGGTAATGCAAGATGTATAACATTTTTTGATGGATGAAAATGATAATTGGGAAAATAGAGATGAGGAATACGTTAGTTTCTTCGCTTCACTAAATCCAATATCAAAATAATGACTATTCTTCATCACTACAAAACTACTCCCTATCATAAAGATTAGTAGAGATACAAAATAAAGTGCAATTTTAAACTATTGCATTCAAATGAAAAAACGCATTGATGTGGGATCGATTATTTTCAAATCTATTATGGGTATTAAAATGAATAGGCCTACATATGGACTGAGACATCCTTCTACAATTTTCGTACTTTACAGTCAATCTCAAGTGTCATATGAAAGTTGGGAGAAAGTATTATTACCTTGGGATCCCATAATTCCTATTAATGACAATTATATTAGGAATGCAAATGAAGCATTAGTTGAAAGTTGGGAGAAAGTATTATTACCCTTGGAGCCCATAATTCCTACTGATGACAATTATATTGGGAATGGAAATGAAGCATTTGATAATATTTTGGATCATTCGTCACATGCTTCAAAACCATTAATGCCACAAACACTTGGAAGCTCAATAGTTTTAGAGAGGAAAATGAAGAAAATCAAAAGAGAACTTCAGAGTATTATGAATGCAATAGGAAATTGTAACTACCTTTTTGATCTCTTAAATTGAAGGATGAAGGAGAACTTGATCATACTGGAACAATTGAAGTAGGTTTAGTGCATATGTTCAAGAAAAATTGATGGATCGATGAACATTTGAATAATCAATTCCCGTATCGACCTTTCTACAATTTAGATGTCCATTACCAGTCTGTGGGAGATATTAGAGGAGGAGAAAGTGCTGAAGATGAAACAGAATAATTAAAAAAGTTGGACTCTCTACTATTTTAAAGTAATGATGTTTTTCATGTTATTGTGTTGGATTTACTTTACTTTACTTTATTTACTTTACTTTAACTTGCTTTAGAACTCTATAAACTTTGATTGTGTATATAGTTTTGTGTCAGCGTTCTAGTTTTGTGGTTTGATTTTGATGCTAAGCTATAATTTAATTTGCTTCATGTATGTGAAAGTGTGATTAGAAAATTGTATTTGTAAGAATTGGATTTTCATATATAAAAATTAATTTAATGTTGTTTGTGAGAACACTTATTTGTGAATTATTTTAAGATGAAAATTAGTGTTCAAAAAAGACTAATTAGACTTTGGAGTGAATTGAAAGAAAGTTTAAAATTGTGAAATTTGAAAATTTAAATTTTTAGCCACTGGCGTCGACGACGCCAGAATGGGCGATGATAGCGCCATCGACCCTAAAGTACCCAAATCCCTAAAAATTCATAATTTGTACAGTGAAAACACCATTTTTACCCTTTCGGTCACCTTCGACCTCCAGTTTGTACACCTAGGGCTTACTATTGCTTGAATTTGTGGCAGTTTTAACGCAGATGAAGTTCAAATTTCATCTTCTCTCAGTAAGAGCTACACTTTGAACCCAAAATTTTTTATTTTCACCAAGGATTTATCTTACATTGCTGAGATCCAAAATTTTAAATTTTTTTGAGAAAATAAATTGGTGAAGAACTCTTACTTAATAGATTTAAGTTTAAAACGTTCCACATTGTGATTTTCAGAATTTTGGGAATTTATTTGGATTTTATCAAAATTTTCTTAGATTACCATGGTACCGAGAATGAGCAAGGGAAAGAGAAAGTTAGATTATGACGATTAAAAGTTTTTCAGCTACAAAGCTAACATTTGTTTTAGTAGTTTGTTTGTAACTAAGAAAGTAATTCTGGATCAAGGATTTAAAAATCCGGGTGGAGAAGTCGAAAGATTAATTAATACTTGGTAGTGGGAGAATTTTTGTTACTTTACTACTGAGGCTATTATTGGTATTGTGATGGAGTTCTATGCCAACTTTAAGGAAACTTCTAAAGAGTACATTTTTATTCGTGGAAAAATGATAGAATTTACTCAAAGAAGAAATAATGAATTTTATTAGTTAGAGGATGTGTATAGATGTCAGTACAAATCACTTTCTGCTACAAATGAGGCCTTAGATGAAGTAATTTCTTTTCTTACTAATAGAAGAGAATCATGGAAGGTGAAGAATAATTTTAAGGTAAACTCTCTCCTTTTATGTTAAATGTAGTATCTAAGGCCTGACATTATTTTAAATCTGCCAGAATAATACCAACAAATCATCATAGCGAGGTTACAAAGGATAGAGCTATCTTGAACTTCAGTATTCAAAAAATGAGAAGGATAGATTTAGGCTCTGCTATTTACAGAAACTCGCATTCTATTGCTTTGGAAGAGACTACTGGTGGTTTAGCATATTGATCCCTACATAATGTTAATATGCAAAGTACAACAATAATTCAAATTATATTTTCCTTACTTTGAAACAAAACCAAAAACTTGATCCTGAAGAAAAATAAGAATTTAACTTTTAATTTATATATATTGAGAATATAGGACTTTTTGATTAAGACCTGAATATCGAACTCATAGGGAGAATATGCAATATGCACTATTGAACAACAAACTTTCTATTTTTAATAAAAGATAATTATCTAAACTAAAGATGATTTTTGCAATAATGAAAATTTAAATGTTTTTAGTATTTCTAATATTTTAATAGAACAATAACAATTTAAAAAGATCACTAGAGTTTTTGTAGAAGAAAAGCACTAAATACGAAAATATCTTTCTTCTTATTATGTATCAGTAATAAGTATAGGAATTGAGTTGTGAAAGTATGCAAATTGTGTTGTGCCAAATAGGAGCAATAATATTCTTTACCCTTACTAGAGATGTTATAGATAACATTGGCTAATTTAACGTTTGAATAGTTCTTAAGACCGGCTAGGCAGGGAAGATACTAGCTCTCACTCTATAGTTCCCTCGATTACCTTGACCAGGGGCTAACATCTCGTATCAGAATCTAAAACAAGAAACCAAGTTGGGGGCTTTAAACTATCACTTTAAAGTCTTCTAACTCTACATCCTTCAATGAATATTTTCCTATTTATTTGCACTTAATCATATGAACTACATTCTCATTTGTACAACCTCATATGATTCTTTCCTATTGTTGACTGAGACAACACCAGCCCGGTTCTTACATGTTCTCACAACAAATTTTAACATCTGAACTGGCCAAATCAAGAAGAAAATGAAGTGCATAGATTTAAATCATCACAACTTCTTCCATCATTGAAGATCAAAACTTTCCACACTTATCATTTTAAGAAGAAAGATAACGAAAACTACTCAGAATCCATGGATAAAACAAAACCGCACTTTAGTTTAAAAGAAGAAATCATTGTCAAACGAACAACAAGTCTCAATTAAAACCAAAATTAGTCTCAAAACAAAAAGCTAAAAACTTATTACAAGTCCTCCACCAAACTCTTGAAGTTTATTTGATTCTCTTCTCTTTACAATCCCTCAAAATAAAATAACAAAAAGGATAAAATAGAAGTAAAAGTGGTGCCTAAAAATATCTCTGAACTAACTCCTCCCCAAATGAAAACTTTCAAAAATTTCCAATACTTTCAGGAGTCTTTTCTAACTCCTCTCCTCTTTCTTTTATAATTTTTCAAAAGGTGCCTTGGTTTCTCTTCAAAATATGTCTAGATTCAATATATTTCCCCACAAGATGCATCCTTTCGTGATAATTTTCGTCCATGGTGGTTATAACCACCTATTAAGCCAATGGGTGCCTTAAAAACTTCATCAAAATTCGCAGAAACCGAATTACTCATCCAATAACTGACACTGACACTTAAGCGCAGGGCCCTTGACACTTAAGTGTGGCTTTCTCTATTTTATCGGTGCTTAAGCACTGGATTTGGTGGTTAGGCGCCAAAACTCTTTTGCACATTTTTCACTTTTTTGCCTCAAATTTGATCCTTTTACACTCATTTAAGCATTTTTCACCCTTTTTACCTGTCTCTGCAAAAAAAAATACAAAAATACCTTCCATTAAAGCTTAAGATCTCAAATATATATATAGATAAATGTGTCTAAAAACACTATAAATTTGGTGTATCAAAAATCCACCAAACTTAAAATGTTACTTGTCCTTAAGTGACACTTCAATCTTTAAAAACTAAATATGTATGATATGTATGTGAGTTTCTTTAGGAGTTAGTAAAATTTTGATTTAGAAATATAGCGGTCTAATTTAGAAAAGATATTCAGTAAATGAGACCAACTTAAAGTTTAAAAATTCTTAATGTTAAGAAAGATGAAAATATGAGTTTCTACTAATTCAGAAATATATTGTAGATTTTCCAAATTTAGAGTTTAGTTCTTTTATTATCTCCACTTAAAAATTTTCATTAAATATAATTTTACGTACTATATTATATCTATAAGCTTAAGAGTTTCTCACGTCTTATACTTTAAAAAGATCAAATGTAGAACAAATTTTTTATTAGCCACTAATCCTCAAGCTTCTCCTTCTTAATTTTTTTCTCTTTCTTTTTTTTTTCTTTTTCTTTTCTTCCCTTTTTTTTTTCTTTTTTTTCTTTTCCTTCTTTTTTTCTATTCTTTTTCTTTTCTTTCATCTTTTCTTTTCTTTTTCAAGTAAGGATTACTATATCTGGATGGACCTTTAATCACTTTGAATTCCACTTCTCCTTTCCTAGCAAAGTCTTCATATAAGTCTTTTACTTATAAATATAATAATAATTTTGAAAATTATTTTAATAAAAGAAATTTAAGTATAAAAAATAAAATTCTAAATTATCTAAGTTTTTCAAAATACAGTTGTTCCTATTAAAGATAGTTACTTATATTAATCATTTTCTCTTCTAAAAACTTCTTAACTTAAAGTTTTTCTTCATTACTAAAAATTTTAACTAAATTTTCTTACTTATTTCTAAAATCAAATTTTACTTCCCTTATATAACTTCATATACATGATCAATTTTTTTTCTTTTCAAATCAAATTCACTTGTAGCACATTTGAGAACAAATAAAATTCCAGTTTTGAAAATATTTTTCATCCTGCCAAACTTAAATTTTTAGCAGATTAAAAAGTTGAGCATTAGATATATATAAGAATGAATATAAATTTAAAATAATATACTAACAGGAATTTTTATACCCTAATGATACAAGTATAAAACTAAAAACAGGAGTAAAATTAATTTTTGATCAAATTTTCTATATTTTCATTTCAATTTAACATGTAAAGATTCAATAGACTTCTAAGCAGTGGGCATAAACATAAAAGTAAACTAACACACTAATTTGATTTCACGATCTCAGCAAAAAAACAAACAAACTAACATGATAAAAGAAAAATACAGTGTAGTTGTTTCAGAAATTTAAATTTAAGATCTAAGTTAGCTAGATTTTTAAACTTTTCAAAAGACATAGAAACAAGTTCAATTCAAATCTAACTAAAACAGTATTAAATACACATCAACAGTTACTACCCTAGAATGTTAACAGGCCACTATCAAAACACAACATCACAATAACAATATAAAAGGTCCCAAACATAACATAGTACATAGTCCAAATCAACACAAAATAAATGTAGCAGTACTACATCACATAGTCTTCAACATAAACAAACCTAAAAATATCTCAATCCTACTCCTCATTCTCAGAATCACTACTATACCATTTTTCTGCAGGCTTATAATCAGGATATTGAGGATATGGAGGAAATTGTACTCCTGGGTCACCTCTTATCAGGCTCTCCAAAGATGAGTGAAATTTCTCTTCATAATCACACTTTCTCCTATTAAAACTATTAGTATGATCTGCAAAATGCTCTAAATTTTATACCTTATCAGCGGTAAAATTATTATTATCCAACATCTTCTATAATAACTCCTCTCGGGTATCAGTAGACTCACCTCGAGATGTAGAAGCACATGAGGTAGATGGTCTAGATGTCGAAGCAGCAAAGGTAGAAGCAGCAGGCGTCTCCATTCCATAGCTTCAGGAAAATCCTCCTCTCTTGCCAAAAATTGAATGCTCAGAATAAGTCTTCACATTCAACTTAGTGATGAGCTTTAGAGGTAATAACACTTCCTCTCAGCTATCATATTTAACTCTAGCCTGCTCACAAGAAAAGATCAAGGAAGCAAATCCCAGACCTGCAGTAGTAACAGCTGTAGCTGAACTGATGATAGTTTGACAGATCAAAGCTCCAATATTGATGAGCTTTCCATCTTAAATACAATAGTTCAACGTCACTCTTTCTCTGGTCACTTCACTTAGATGATTGGTCGGAAGCAGATGAGTATAAATAAAGAATAAAACTGCCACAATAGAGAAACAATAAAAATGTTCCCACTATCGGTGAAAATTTAAATCTTCCACGTCTCCACTCAGATTTCTAAAACATCGCTCCTGAATCAGTTTGCGTGATTGCAATGCATCGCTATACCGATCTTGAGCTTTTGAACTAACAAATTTACTAGAATCGAAGGGGCTTGGTCTTTACTTCTCTTCATTCTTGGTGTCATTCTACAAATTTAATAAATTCCATTGATAAATTCAAAAATCAAGTTTAAATCACCGAACTAAACTTCCAAAAGCACAACCTAAACTTCCCATGCAATTACCATAGATTTTTCCTCATTTTTCACCATGAATAGTGAATTTTCAAATTTTTTCAAATGTACGCAAAGAACATGGTGAAAATCCAAAATTTTTACATATAAGTAAAGCTCTTACCTCAAAGAACTTGGATCTAGCAAATTTCACTTGATTCCACCACAAAATCTTCACCTTAGATGTTCCCTAGCCCTCAAAAATCACGAACTTGAGAGGAAGAAGGTGATGGTGGTGTTAAAAATGGTGATTTCTGGCTAAAAAATTCACTTTTAACCATTCACGAATAGACACTTAAGCATGGGTAAGTGGCGCTTAGGCGCCTACCTTTCAGGTTGGCTCGTGCTTAAGTGCGATTGTGGCACTTAGGGGCCAGTGCAAAATTTTCAAAAATTTTTAAATTAAAGTAAAATGCACTATTTGCCTAAGTAAACCACCCCTAAATGGTCTCATAGCACATAAATGACTATTTTCAACTTCCTATAACTACCTTCTCTCTCAAAATTCTTCATAATAACTATTTCAATTCGAGGCTAAAAGTAACACAAATTTTCACACAAGAAAAAATATATTAATTCAAAAACAAGTACAACTACTTTTAAACACTTAGTTCTCATTCCAAATAGTCTTGGATGAGAAAATTTTCCTAAATACAAACACTTAACAATCTTTTATAATTAAACACCTAAGTAACACAAAAACTAAAAGCAAGTTTTAAACACTAAAACACTTAAAGAAAACGACTTTAAACACACAAAAACATAGCTTCAAACATAGATCTTTATTCCATTCTTTATTAGAAGGAACAAATTCCTATCTTTCATTAGTCTCTCCAGGGGCAACTATAATATAAAGTTGATAAAATTGATGGTGGTGACGAGCTCTGATACTATCTTCTTCAATCCACTTCTGCTTTATGAACATCGCCTTATCTTATTCCTCTATATAACTTGTGTGGATAAAATTCATTTTAAATTGCCATCCAATATGTTCAAGATGTGCATGAATCTCCAAAACCTTAGTCTCCTATACAGACTGGGTATTTTCAATTTTGTTGATCTTCTCTGATATCCCTTCAATACTAACAGCTAAGAAACTGTTATACATCAGGCACTTTGACTAATGAATTTTTTCCTCATGGTCTCCTCCATCTTCTTCAAATCCATCTCCTATGAAGACATCATCTTAAAATCTCTCTCTCTTAAAATTTAGGGCTAGAAATGATCAGAGATGAAATTCTTTCACTAAACTCTTCTAGTTATAGTCCTAAATCCTTCCAATAACTCCTAGACACGTTTAGAAACTGCCTTGGCACATTTTTTGCAAACTTCTAAGTGGTTTTCCTTTCTAGAATTTTAGTTTTACACATGTTTTTAAATTGTTGCGCTTAAGCGATGGATTTGGCGCTTAAGCGTCCATACATATTTTTGCACTAGTCAACTTAACATCCAAATTCTCATTTTTAGATGTCTAGATCAATAAATAGTCTTAAAATCAATACTAACACATAATCTTCTCGAAAATACTACACCAAATTTTCTTAATCACACATAAAACAACAATCAAAATAAAAACACACTGATAACTACGGGTTGCCTCCCACAAAGCACTTGGTTTTATATCGTTAGCTCGACATAACCAGTGCTTACTCTGGTTGACCCAACATCATTCCATCATTAAACTTATGTTGATCCCTTATAAAATAAGGTTTCATTCTATGTCCACTAACTTTAAATATTTTCTCAGACTTAGGATCTTTAATATCCATAGATCCATAAGGATAAACTTTAATCACAATAAATGGGCCCATCCACTTGGACTTAAGTTTGCATAGAAATAATCTTAACCTTGAATTATATAGCAAAACTTGTTGCCCCAGCTAAAAATTTTAGTAAGAATCCTTCGATCATGCCACATCTTCATCTTTTCTTTATAAATCTTAGCACTTTCATAAGATTCATTCCTTATCTCTTCAAGCTCATTTAATTGTAACAATCTTTTCTCACTAGCATCTTTCAAATTATAATTGAACTCTTTAATTACCCAATATGCCTTATGCTCAAGTTCAACTGGTAAGTGACAAGCTTTTCCAAATATTAGCCTATATGGGGACATTCCTATAGGAGTTCTGTATGCAGTCCTATAAGCCCACAAGGCATAGTCAAGTTTGACTGACCAATCCATTTTTGTTGAATTCACAGATTTTTTCACAATTCTTTTAATTTCTTGATTGGATAATTCAACCAAACCACTTGTCTGAGGATGATAAGCAGTAGTAATCCTATGATTTATATGATATTTCCCTAATAATTTTTTCTTTATGGCATTTCTGAAATGACTCTCCCATTAGTAATGATAAATCTTGACATCCCAAATCTATAAAATATACTCATTTTCAAAAAATTTGCAACACTTTGAGCATCTCATCGAGGTAAAGCAACACCTTATATCTATTTGGATACATAGTCCACTACTAATAGAATATATAAATTTTTGAAAGATGGTGAAAACGGTCACAAGAAATCTAATCCCCAAACATCAAATATTTCAACTTCTAGCATATAATTGAGGGGCATCTCATTTCTTCTAGAAATATTGACTACTCTTTCACATCTATCATAAGTTTTGATATAAGCATTAACATCTCTAAAAATTGTAGGCCAATAAAATCCAAATTGTAAAATTTTGTATGTTGTTTTATCAACACCAAAATGTCCCCAAAATCAGAATTATGATTTTTTTGGATAATCTCATAAGTTTATTCTAATGGTACACATCTTCAAATAATCAGATCCTTTTCTTGTTTATATAAAAATGGGTCATCCCAAAAATAAGACTTAGCTTCAGAAATAAATTTCCTCTTCTGTTGGTATGTCATTCCATAGGGTATAATATCACTAATAATAAAGTTCACAATGTCGGCATACCATGGAACACACAACTCATTAATATGGAATGATTTTTCATTTAGAAAATGTTCATTAATTACATTTTCAAAACAAAGTGGCTTTTCTAATTCAAGTATGGACAAATGATCAGCAATTTGATTTTAAATCCTATTTTAATCTACTATTACAAAATCAAATTCTTGCAAAAGAAGAATCCATCTTATAAGACTAGGTTTAGCATCATTCTTTTTCATTAAAAACTTAATAGCAGAATGATCAGTATGCACTAGACAATGAGTTTGAATTAAATATGTTCTAAATTTATCAAAACCATTTACTATTGCTAATAAAACATTTTCAGTTATTGTATAAATAATTTAAATTTAATTAAAAGTTTTGTTAGCATAGTAAATAACTTTGAAATTTTTATCATATCGTTGTCCTAAAATAGCTCCATTAGCATAATCACTAGAATCACACATTATTTCAAAGTTTTTTCCGAGTTTGGTGAAACTATAATTGGTGCAATGATTAGTTTTTCTTTTAATAACTTAAAAGCTTTTAGTCATTCCTCATCAAAATTAAAAATTGCATCTTTCTCCAGTAAATGGCATAAGGGTTTAGCAATCTTTGAAAAATCTTTAATATATCATCTATAGAATCCAGCATGTCCTGAAAAACTCTTAATTTCTCTTACATTTGTTGGATAAGGTAAATTAGCGATCACTTGAATTTTAGCAGGATCTACTTCCATACCATTTTCTGATATTTTATGTTCTAGTACAATTCCTCCTGCTACCATAAATTGGCATTTTTCCTAGTTAAGGACTAAATTTGTTTCTTCACAGCACTTAAGAACTTTGGATAAATGTTCTAAACATGAGTAAAATGAAGTTCCAAATACTTAAATGTCATCCATGAATACTTCAATCCCTTTTTCAATTAGATCACAAAAAATTACCATGATACATCTTTAAAATGTAGCAGGGGCATTACATAAACTAAAGGGCATTCTTTTAAAAGCAAAAGTGCCATAAGGACTGGTAAACATTGTTTTCTCATGATCCTCGGGAGATATTTGAATTTGGTGATAACCAATATATCCATCCAGAAAATAAAAGTATTTATGCCCAGCTAGTCTATCCAACATTTGATCTAGAAAGGGTAATGAAAAATGATCTTTCATAGTGGCAAGATTTAATTTTCTATAATCAATGCATATTCGCCACCCTACAACTTGTCTAGTACGTATTAACTCATTTTGTTCATTTACAGATGGGCAAGATTTCACTCAAGTAATATACGTCTCTAATGGAGTCCTAGATATCGATCCCACAGGAAGTAGTTTAGAATTACAGACTAAGACTTTAGAAAAGCAATACTTTAATCACAATAATGACATTCAATTTGCTTATCTGTCACTAATAGGCAATTGAAATAAGTAGATAATTTTAATAACTAATAAATAGCTCATGATATTAAGTAATGTTTAGTTGTGATATTCAATATGTAAGAAAACAACCTTCTACTTGTCAAGAAATTATAGTGAATGGATAAAATGAATTAGTTCAATTTATATTGTGCCAAATAGGAGTATACTTATTCTTTACCCTTTGGTCCAGGCATAAAGAACATTGAATAATTTTACGCTTGTTTACTAAAACTATGGCTAGGCTGGGAGGATACCGACTCTCACTTCGGAGCTCCCACGTTCCCCTCATCTGAGGGCTAACATCTACACTTCAGCACCCAAACGATAGGACCCAATTGGAGATTTTAGTCTGTCACTCTAAAATCTCCAATTCTACGCCCGATAATATTATTTCCCTATTTATTTGCACCCAACTTCCAAGGGCTTTGACCTCCCTGAATCTTGAATGTAATCTTAACTTTAGTTGTAAAACTCAATATATTTTAACAAATCAATTGACCAGATTGAAAGTAAATTAAGATCTAAGTGAAAAGATCATCACAATTTCTTAAAAATTTTCATGGATTCACCAATTCAAATCACCATTTCACAAATCTCGAGATAAGGAGAAAGACAGAGAAAACTACTCAGAAGTCATGGGGAAACCACAACAAAGTAGAAATTCATATATAAAATCAAAGTTATACAAACTACAACAAGTAAATAACTTATCTATAATTTCTCCCCAAGAACACTCCTTGAAGTTCCTCTGAATCTCTTCCTTTCTTTACATCACACAGAATTCCTCTTCGAAGTAGCAAAGAGGAAGAAATCTTTCACTTTCCCTCCACTCTTACAATCTCTCAAGGAATTCCTCACAATTGTTACACTCTATTGGAAACTCTATACACTAATGGTAACCTCCAAGGTCTCTAGCACTCTTTAATTTTTGACTAAAATGTTCTTTTAAAGTTGTGGATGAGCTTTCCCAAGAGTTGCCTAAGCATCCCTTCAAAATTTGGCCTTATCCAAAGCTTAAGTAGGCATAACTGTCGATCTCGCCATCGACGGGGTCGAGGGCACCGTCGGCGGCCTAGTTCAAATCTCCACATTTTGGTAATTTTCGCTCTTTTTGCATCTTTTTTCTCCAAGGACCCTAATTCATCATTCTTGCAACAAAACATCAAAAATACCTTTCTTTCAAGTGAAATATCATCAAAAATAGTATAAAATACGTATAAAAATCTCAACATATTTTCCTCTGGTTAGCAGTTCTCTTCCATATAAATTCTATGCATACAAATTCAAGGACTGATTCCTTTAATATCAGCAATTGCCCATCCAAAGGCTTTCTTAAATGATCAGGAAGTAACTTCAACTCTAGTTATGAAGTATCTGAACTCATCAAAGTGTAGTGCACCCATACGTGAAATGTATTATCTGAACTCATCAAAGTGGAGTGCACCTATATGTGAAATGTAGTATCTGAATTCATCAAAGTGTAGTGCACCTATACGTGAAATGTATTATCTGAACCCATCTATTGAGAAATGTGTAGTGTGTATGAAAGGCATGGTGTATTAAAGGCATGGTGTATGAAATGTGTATTGTGTATGTGAGTGTAGTATCCATGGAATGGTTTGTTATGTATCATTTCCGTTCAAGTACCATTTCCCAACTCTTTTGGGGAGGGTTGGAGCTGCCGACGACTTAAAGAAGTGAAAGGGCATTGCACTAGTTGAATGTTGATTTTATATTTCAGCTATAAACAAAGCTGTCAAATGGTTCTATGTATTGTCGTCTATTACCCCTCATCTCAAACTAATAGGCCACCTTGGTATTTCGTATGCTGATCAAACGAAGTTTTATATATCTCATATCAAGAAAATGAGAAGAGTAATCATTTAAGCTTTTATATAGCATTCACCTTCCACCTTAGGCTCAAATTGTAAACCTGTACATGTGATTATTGCATACTACCTTAAATTTTCCAAGGGGAAACAAAGATTATAGCATTTAAAATTAACTCTCAAAGTTAAAAGATGATTTTCAACATATCCTCAAAAAAAGGTGAGCAAAAGGAACAAAATTTGGGTCTCAAATGTATATTTCAAACCATAGAAGTTATTTCTAACAATTATTCAAGCAAAAAAAAAACAGCAAGAAGAACAAAATCTACATCCCAAATGTATTTTTCAAGCCATAAAAGTAAATTCCAACAGGTATTTCAACAAGGGACAACAGAAAAATATCAAAACCGAGCTCCATATGCATTTTCAAACTATATAAATGAATTCCAGTAGGTATTTGAACAAGAGGAAGCAAAGAAAGCATAAACCAAGCCCGCACATGTATTTCCCAAGCCATAAAATGATCTCCAACATGTATTCAAATAATGGAAAGCAAAGAGGGTAAAAACCAAGCAGCATAGAGGCTAAATCGAGCCCAGCATAAGGGGCAAAATCGAGCCAGCACAAGGGCAAACTGAGCCCAGTACAGGGGCAAAATGAGCCAGTACAAGGGCAAACTGAGCCCAACAGATGGGAAAAATGGAGTCTAGCAAAAGGGAGCAAAAATAGAGAAACATTCCAGGTAAATCAAACTCATCAAATGATTCAAAACAAAGTCATAAACAATCAGATTTCATAAAGCCTTAGACTTCAAAAGTTCTTTCACCCTAGCATATGTTTTAAGAAAGAAATAATAACAGGAAATAGATAAGTGTAACAAATCTGTAAAGCCAAATATTTATCACTATTGAAATGAATTCCAACACTTACTTAATTCAAAAATAACAATAATAAAAGAGTTCATTATTTCATTTCCAACAAGTATTCTAATAAGGGGGCAGCAAGAGAAACAAGAAACAAATTCCAAATGTATTTCCAAATCATTAAAATGTTCCCTATGTCAGAGTTAAAATAAAGAGAATTACATGAAATATAATTGAATCTCCACATAAGAGCTAAATCAAATCCAGCAAATGGCCAAAAGGATTAAGCCATTACCAATCTAAAACCAAGCCACCAGTTGGTTATCGAAATCTTTAAAATTTTTTTCAATATTGAAGTTCAAATAAAGAGAGCTATAGGAAACATAATTGAGCCTTTGAGACTAGATGAACTCATAAATCTTTATAATGAAATATAGAATCAGCCGAGAAGTTCAAAACAAAACTTTCAAGATCGAACGAAATCGAATGCCCAACTAAGAAGCTCAATACAAAATTTCCCATGGATCGCATAAACTCGAGAATCTCCATGTTAAAGCAATGTAATTAGAAAATAGTATTCAAGAGTACTCAAAATCAATAAACATAACCTTAGCATGAGTAACACGCAAGAAATGGCTCTTCAAAGTAATTGCTCAAGTATCGAAATAACAATAAAATATGATAGCAATTCATTGTCATAAATCCAGGACATAACAACTATGGAATTACGACCAAATTAATCTCAATGAGTTGGTAATATATAAACTGTGATTTATGACAAAGTTCAATGAAGATTAAGAACAACAAAAAAAGAAGTAATATCAACTTCCATCTATCTATGAAGCAGAAATACAATGCTATTTCTCATGCAAAATATTCATATTCATAGAAGTAGAATAATAAGAAAAAGAAGCCAGATATATTGACTCATTGATTCGAGATCCGAAACTCTAAGTATCTCCAAAAGGGCTTAGGAGAATTTAGAAGCGGTAAGAAGAAATAATCTCCAAATCACCAAAACAGAAGAAGCCAAATCCGAAAGAAATTGTTAGCCAATCGATCCTTTTCTTTAGTATATGAATCAGAATGAAGATATAACCTAAAAAAAATCTCTCCAAGCAACTTTCAGAGAACACAAAGCCAACCATCGTAAAAAAAAATCTCAAATCATTCAGATGAAAAAAAGGTCCCTAACCCTTCCCCCAGATGGGGTATTTATAGCTGAAGGAAGGAGAAGTGCCTATCGATGAGGCTTACACATTTGGGCAGAAAAAAATTGGTGAGAAAAGGGTTACTGACAAAGAAAC
Organism: Phalaenopsis aphrodite; assembly: GCA_003013225.1. Classification (NCBI taxonomy): domain Eukaryota; kingdom Viridiplantae; phylum Streptophyta; class Magnoliopsida; order Asparagales; family Orchidaceae; genus Phalaenopsis; species Phalaenopsis aphrodite. The sequence continues at coordinate 429,120 of NEWO01000494.1, read as the reverse complement.
CGGCGAAAAAAGACGGTTAAGACCGGCGAGGGAAGGGATGACCGGAGAACTGGGAGGAACTCCGAGATCCGGTTAAGAGAAGCGAGGAGGAAGGAAAGGACTGGTTAGGGCAAGAAAAGCTTCAGGAAGAAGAAGGGGATGAATGCAGAGAAGAATTTTAGGTTATCTTTATTTTTCTTTTTTTTTAGCAAACAAACTATTTTTAAAAAAAAAATATATATATATATATATATATATTAAAAAAAATTGTGCAAGTGCGACACCCGAACAAAAATATGTGTCCTTCTTAGCTAAAATTGATGTTTCGAACACGACGGCGTAGTCCGTTTCGTCATCCGAGATCATCCAAACAAATTCATCGATGATCGTATCAAATTAACTTTGATTCACGTGTAGCACCTCAAATAAATTTTTTTCCCGATAAGATTCATTTAATGAGTAAGATGAAAATATTGACCGGTCCTCGCATAAGCAGCAATCAAAGTCAAATACGACACTCGCAGTAGCAAGTCAAATGTTGTGCATGTCACGGGGCCCCCTATGTCTTTCAAATTTCTACAGGAGTTCAATTTGAGCTTCAATATGTTGGATTTTCAATCGACTCAATTGAATATTGAGGATCTAAAACAGTCAATATGAAACTGCAAGGAGCGAAGAAATGACTTGAATTTTTAAGTGGTGTGTGTCCCAATCTAGTCCTCTAAGAGAGTTCAAATAGGAAAATCTTAAAGCTAGATCCTAGGGTATCTAAAGAATGGAAGACCTCAAAAGGAGGTCAACAACAACACAACCATCTTCAACAGCTAAACCATTCCTTCTTTAGAATTAAACAATAAAGCCATAGGATTTTGGGGTTTTTTGCTTATGCAACATAAATGATCACCTCATCTTTAGGCCTTTGAAGAACTCGGATGTACAATATAAGCCCTAACTCATTTTAGGATTCCACGGTTGTCGTTTGTCACAACCCAAATCGTCACAGCTTCCAAGCAATTTTTCGGATTGTCTCACACAAATGTAAGCCCTAACTAATAAAATTAATAAGATGAAACATTTAAATATTTCTACTCAAAATTGAAACCAAATATTAGAATAGCTTGAGAAGTGACCAAAGTTCTCCTCAGAATCTGTGACATCCTCTAGTTATTCCTCATTTGGACTCTATGACAAAATGTTCCAAATTGAACTATTCCCCTTTCATACCTCTTTGTCTGATCTCGTTGAAAAGTCCTATCNACAGGTATTTCAACAAGGGACAACAGAAAAATATCAAAATCGAGCTCCATATGCATTCTCAAACTATATAAATGAATTCCAGTAGGTATTTGAACAAGGGGAAGCAAAGAAAGCATAAACCAAGCCCGCACATGTATTTCCCAAGCCATAAAATTATCTCCAACATGTACTCAAATAATGGAAAGCAAAGAGGGTAAAAACCGAGCAGCATAGAGGCTAAATCGAGCCCAGCATAAGGGACAAAATCGAGCCAGCGCAAGGCCAAACTGAGCCCAGTACAGCGGCAAAACGAGCCAGTACAAGGGCAAACTGAGCCCAACAGATGGGAAAAATGGAGTCTAGCAAAAGGGAGCAAAAATAGAGAAACATTCCAGGTAAATCGAACTCATCAAATGATTCAAAACAAAGTCATAAACAATCAGATTTCATAAAGCCTTAGACTTCAAAAGTTCTTGCACCCTAGCATATGTTTTAAGCAAGAAATAATAACAAGAAATAGATAAGTGTAACAAATCTCTAAAGCCAAATATTTATCAGTATTCAAATGAATTCCAACACTTACTTAATTCAAAAATAAAAATAATAAAAGAGCTCATTATTTCATTTCCAACAAGTATTCTAATAAGGGGACAACAAGAGAAACAAGAAACAAATTCCAAATGTATTTCCAAATCATTAAAATGTTCCCAATGTCAGAGTTAAAATAAAGAGAATTACATGAAAAATAATTGAATCTCCACATAAGAGCTAAATCAAATCCAGCAAATGGCCAAAAGGAATAAGCCATTACCAATCTAAAACCAAGCCACCAGTTGGTTATCCAGATCTTTAAAATTTTTTTCAATATTGAAGTTCAAATAAAGAGAGCTATAGGAAACATAATTGAGCCTTTGAGACTAGATGAACTCATAAATCTTTATAATGAAATATAGAATCAGCCGAGAAGTTCAAAACAAAACTTTCAAGATCGGACGAAATCGAATGCCCAACTAAGAAGCTCAATACAAAATTTCCCATGGATCGCATAAACTCGAGAATCTCCATGTTAAAGCAATGTAATTAGAAAATAGTATTCAAGAGTACTCAAAATCAGTAAACATAACCTTAGCATGAGTAACACGCAAGAAATGGCTCTTCAAAGTAATTGCTCAAGTATCAAAATAACAATAATATATGATATCAATTCATTATCATAAATCCAGGACTTAACAACTATGGAATTATGACAAAATTAATCTCAATGAGTTGGTAATATATAAACTGTGATTTCTGACAAAGTTCAATGAAGCTTAAGAACAACAAAAAAAAGAAGTAATATCAACTTCCATCTATCTATGAAGCAGAAATACAATGCTATTTCCCTTGCAAAATATTCATATTCATAGAAGTAGAATAATAAGAAAAAGAAACCAGATATATTGACTCATTGATCCGAGATCTGAAACTCTAAGTATCTCCAAAAGGGCTTAGGAGAATTTAGAAGTGGTAAGAAGAAATAATCTCCAAATCACCAAAACGGAAGAAGCCAAATCTGAAAGAAATTGTTACCCAATCGATCTTTTTCTTTAGTATATGAATCTAAATGAAGATATAACCTAAAAAAAATCTCTCTAAGAAACTTTCAGAGAACACAAAGCCAACCATAGTAAAAAAAAATCTCAAATCATTCAGATGAAAAAAAAAGTCCCTAACCCTTCCCCAAGATGGGGTATTTGTAGCCGAAGGAAGGAGAAGTGCCTATCGATGAGGCTTACACATTTGGGCAGAAAAAAATTGGTGAGAAAAGGGTTACTAACAAAGAAACCGGCGAAAAAAGTCGGTTAAGACCGGCGAGGGAAGGGATGACCGGAGAACTAGGAGGAACTCCGAGATCCGGTTAAGAGAAGCGAGGAGGAGGAAAAGGTCTGGTTAGGGCAAGAAAGGCTTCAGGAAGAGGAAGGGGAGGAATGCGGAGAAGAATTTTAGGTTATATTTATTTTTCTTTTTTTTTAACAAACAAACTATTTTTTTTAAAAATAAATTATATATA
>NEWO01000494.1:380849-400847 GCA_003013225.1 Phalaenopsis aphrodite | reverse complement strand
TCAGTTTTCTTACCCACCCCGAGTCATTACTAATGCTCCTTTGGTAACCTTCCAGGTGTTATCTGAGAACACCACTGAATGACCACCTTCATTGAGTTTCCCAACAAAGATGAGGTTTTTCTTCAACTCAAGAACGTGCCTGACCTTTTGCAAAGTTCATTTGCTCTTGTTAGGGAGTGCAATATCAACATCTCCCATCCCTACCACGTCCAGAGCTTTTCCATCAGCCAGATGTACTATCCCAAACTTACCTGCAACAAAATTTTGCATTAACTCCCGACGGGAAGACATATGTAAGGAAGTCCATGAATCAAGTATCCAGTCATCAATAGAACTGTAAACTGCCAGAAATAGTGCATCCTGTATTTTTTCGGATACAACATTAGCGCTATCATTCTCCTTCTTCTTAGGATTCCTACAGATCCTTTTTATATGGCCAGCCTTGCCACAATTCCAGCAGGTTGCCTCCTGACCTGACTTTGATTTTGATCTTCCACAGTTTGAGTTTATGTCTTGTGACCTTCCTCTGGAATCAACAACCAACGCCGAACTCAAACTCAAGGTCTCGTCAAAATCTTTCCTGCGCATCTCCTCAGCTAAAATCAAATTATGAATATCATCATATTTCAGCTTAGATTTACCTACAGAACTACTAACTGCCATCCTCATAGCTTCCCAGCTATTTGACAATGAAGCCAACAATATCAACGCGCGTATCTCATCATCAAAATCAATTTCAACAGACGACAATAGATTTGCGATAATGTTGAAATCATTCAGGTGTTGACCAACTGACACACCTTCCACCATCTTTAAGTTGAATAACTTTTTCATCAAATGCATCTTGTTATTCTACGATGGCTTTTCATACATACTTGATAAAACCTCCATGAGATCTGCAGTAGTCCTCTCCTTGATGACGTTGTGGGTAACCAATATCGACAGGGTTAATCGTATAACCCCAGAACCTGTCGATCCAACAGATTCCATTCTGTCTCGTCCATCTTTTCTTGTCATTTTCCAAATAACGGAAGATGAAGTTTCTTCCCACAGAGGTAGTTCTCTATCTGCATCTTCCAATAAGCAAAATCTGTGTCATTAAACTTCTCGATCCCCGATGTCATCACTCCGTCTCCGCCCATCGTTCATCCTTAGATCCGAACTAAAGCTTTGATACCAGTTGTTATGAAAAACGATGGTAATAAAGTGAAAAATTGGAACGAGAAAAAATTGCACGCAGAAAAAATACCACAGCGACGCACAAATTTACATGGTTCTGCAAATTTGCTTACGTCCACGGAGCTGCAGAGGATTTATTTCTTCGAGGAATTACACCATTGAACGCCTCGCGTTTACAAGAAAATCTCTATTTTCTTCTCTCCCTTCCTCTCTCTCTCTCTCTTACTCTCTTTCTCTTAGCTCTTAAGAGGACTTGACTTGGCCTTGCTTGGCTTGCTTGGCTTTGCTTGGCTTGGCTTTTCCTTTAAACACAAAAGAGACTATTTATAGAAACCATGAGAGCGATAAGTGGGAGGTAGGTGAGCTGTAGGTGAGATGTGGTAGGTGAGCGGTAGGTGAGTGTGGTAGGTGAGCGGTAGGTGGGATACTTAATTAGGAAGCTAATTAAACTCGGTGGATCGGATCTCCACATCACCCAACAGGATGATATACCAAAACTACTACACTACGATAAACATTTTTGGGAATATTAGTAATTAAGGCAAGATGTTATCGGATGAGTATTATAATGCCTACGCTAGGAGACGCAATAAAGCTGAAATAACTCTCTTAGAATTCAGGAGTACGAATATATCATTTGTAAAGTTGCAACATACAAAAACAACTCATTTATAAATAAGGGTGATTATAATGTATAAAAAAAAGAATCTATTTTTATACGTTAGATAATACATATTTCCTAGAGTTTTGTCTCTCTGGAGATCTGTTCCTCGCATGAATGAAGTCCAATTTCCAATTAAATTTTTATATTTTGTGACTACTGTCTTTCCTATATTCTTTAGTGAATTAATGCAAATTAAACTCGGTATTTTAAAAGAAATGCTCATAAACTCATCTCCATATCTTAAAAATAAATCTAGTAATTTGTGTAGTATTCCTTAGCAAATAATTTATATCTTTCTATATTTATTTATAACTCATTTTGTGCTCCATTTCAAAATATTATATATGAGTATTATTTGTTTCCTTAATAGGAAAAAATTAAGAACTCCCTCCATATGTTTTTGGCCCTTGAACTGACATATCAGTAAAATAGTAATAATTCTAAATATGATAAAATCTTACAATTCAAAAAATTAAATTAGAAAATTTTAAAAATTACTTTATAAAAATTACGATGCACAATTAAATCCAGTATACTGAGTTACTAAGCTGGTTTTTGAGCAGTTTGAAGTGATAGTTTTGAATTAGAATATTTTTAAAAAATTTTGAGTAGAATATATTTTTAATTGTATCTTAATCTAAAACAAGCGTTATAATGTTGTTGGATCCTCATTTGTCCTCTAGAACAAAACTCGAGGGATAGAATAAAAGAACGGAAGAAGAGAAAAACTGAGAGAGATTATAGTGCAAGATGAACAATTTTCATCGGAAAATCTCGGTTTCCCCATTCATAAAATGGCCCTTATTTATAACCATAGAGGATATAAAAAATTACACTTTTACCTTCACTTTAATATGGCGTTACAAGTCAATTTTCATCATTGCTTTGTCCATTTTATATAGGGTGTTACAAATTGGTTTTACACTCTTCGACCCATTTTAATAATTATAAATTATATTGGAGTATTTCCAAATCTATAAATAATATTAACACCTTTTCACATTAATAACTTACACATTTTCGTATAAGTAACCAATAATGACAAATTTTCACGAGTGTAAATCTTCTTATCGGCGGACCTCTTGACTGGTCTACTTATCTTATTTGGGTCGGTTTTTTCGTATCGATCCGCGTTTGCTTTGAGAAACAGAGGGTGTTTCAAGTCGCAACCGGTCGATTGTTTGACAATCGATATTGTTGTTCTTGGTTTGGGTGATTCTTTAGGAGTTGTGGAGATGTCTAGCTGTTTAGTCAGTAGGCCTTTCTAGATCAGCTGAAAAGAAAAAACTCTTTAATTTTCCTCTGTAAAAGTCTAATATCTAAAAAATAGTTTTTTTTTTTTTTACTTTTTCCTAGTTAGACAAACTTAAAATTACAAAAACATTAAAAAAAACAGTTATTTACTGATTTCAAAAATATTATAATCAGAATATTCAAAGCCATCCCTCGAGTTGTAGATGACGAACTGAATTCCTTGACGTCGTTGTCAAGATGACAATAACATAGCAAATGCATGAACGTACATAAAACGGAAACGACTCCAGCAATTGTTTCCATCCTTCTTAAAATTGTGCTCTCATATATTGGGAAATTTAAAACGTGATATGAAAAGAAAGTCTCTTAATCATCATTTAAATTTAAAATAATTGTTTTCTTATAAATATATACATAAAATAGAGTTGTTATTGTTTAGGCTAGTTCCATGTCGACCAATAGCCGAACGAATGCTTTGGCCAAACACGTCTGAGAAAAGTTATGCATGTTAAATGTATATAGTACATTTGATTTGTGTTAAATGTCTAGATACAAGTCATCTAAGCAATAATTGTTAGAATAGTAAAAATATTGCAAAATACGCATTATCTTCTTATGAAACCGGGAATCATAAGATATTTAAAGTAGATCAAATGACTTTATTTCAGAAGTTAATGCAAAAGGAAAATAAACGAGCGATGATAAAAAAACATAATCAGAATATTATAGTTATTAGAATATTCTTTGTATCATAAGATTTTAATGAGTTTAAAAATAAATTTTCACTTATCATAGGTTTCCTATTAATTATGAACAGATTTTTCAGCTATTAATTATTACCGGCCGAAATATCAGTTGTAAATTGAGTGGCTGAATTATTAGCTGTTAATAACTTACGGGCTGAAAAATTTAATATTCTGTCAGAAATCTAGACCAAAACTAAATAAAAAATCAATAGGGACCGTAGCCAAGACAAATTTTCAACATGTAATTGCAGAATGAAAGAAGTAACATCCACATCTCATGATAGTGGGAAGAACAGGCAAAAACAACGACCTTTAATAAAATTATAACAAATAAAATTATAAATCACCCAATACAAAGATTGTTCATAGAATAAATGAAAAAAAAATATAAATGAAGCTCTACACAACATTTTCGGGGCCCTTCTCCTCCACCATGATTAAGGATCGCTTGCCACGATGACATGTCTATTGGTAATAAGTAACAGGTTATTTAGACGGATTATTTTGTTGGTTATAATTAAAAAGAGCAGGGAAACAAAATACTGTTGATAAACGATGACTTATGGTGTAGTTATCCACTTGCAAATAACCAAGATCAAAAAACATCAACAAAACATCGGTAATTAGAGAAATCTTTCCGAAGTGATAAAAGTCGTCAGTTTGTCCGTCAATTTTAGCGTTCTTCCTATACTGGTTGCAACTGCTCAATTGTATCCTCCGGCCTCTCCACTCTTGCATCACTAGCTTGCTTTGTTGCCATCAGTAGGCACTCCATCTCACCAAGATTTGTAGTGAAGCTCGCTTACAACTTGGCGACGAGTGTAACCGCATGCTTAGTAACCTCATCATCAATTAATGATACCTCTAACTGGAACTAGAGTGATGTGCTTCATAAATAAAGCTCTATGCACCGAAGCCATAGACCCTAATCTTCTTTCTCGCCCTGAAATCTTCCCTCCATATGTCAAATTCTAAGTAATCTTCCTGGCCACTAATGTTATCAACTCTTACTGGACTCTAACTCTGTGTATCCTTTAGGCACACATACACCTCTTAGAAATGATGGTAAATGTTAATTTGCACTGAAATAAGATTTTATATAAATTATTTAAGAAAATTTATAACTAACCTGGATGTGATGAGGTATAAGCTAACCCCCAATTGGTTTAAATGATGCTAATATTTGTGGGTATGCAACTAGCAGTGGTAGGCTCACATCCAAGTATTTGCCTCTATTAAACATAAGAGATTAAAAAAAATTATGACATAAATAAATTTAATAAAATAAATATATTTTATCATCCTCCTTCTATACTGAGTATCGGGGATTGAGCCTCTTGTGTGAAAGGAGATATCCATGCCCCCACACCTTGAGGGACGATTTTGTTTTGCTATGTCCCTCTTCTTGAGATACTCAAGTGAGACCCTAGCTCTGAACGACTTGGCCCAAACATTCTCACCTATTTACATAGGCATTCACCGCTTCTTACAAATATTAATGAGCATATATCACAAGTGCATCTGATCTTGGGTATTAAAGTTCCTACGGATTTGTTGATGATGTTCAATATCTCACAAGAACTCCTTTCATAAAAGTATTTTAAAAATATTTTTTATTATAAAATTATAAGTTAATATTATAATAGTAATTCAAAATCACTTTGTTTTACCATTAACTCCCTGAACCACATCCCAAATTATGATCGGGATCTTCTTTAATGATACATATGGAGCATTGTATTTAATAGCTGAATTTTTTCAAAATAATAATAATAATAATAATAATAGTAGTAATAATAATAATAATAATAATAACAATAATAATAATAATAATAATAATAAATCAAATCGTTGGGATAAAATAATTATCTCGTTGAATTCACTTAGGATGGCTAGTGTCTCACTCATTTTCAAATCGCTGAACAAATTGAAAGAGTGACCGAGAGACAACGGAAAGGAAGAAACGACAGTGAAGGAAAAGAAGAAGCGGAAGGAAGGGTAGCATGCATATCCCAGCTGACTAATGAACATGAATAAGGAAGCAGAAGAAGGGTGAACTTTCATATGGGACTCGTGCAAAAGAGGAGTTCTTCGTTCATCAAGAAAAGTGGAAGAAAGAAGGAGGAAGACTTAAGTATGTATAGAGAAAACATTTACTCTCTTGGAAGGGAAATTTGACACTACTTGTGGATGTAGAATGTTTCGATGTTGAGCACGGGTGTTGTCAAAAGACGATGTCGCTTGCATCAAAAATAAAAAGAAGAAGAAGCAAGGAGCACATACAATAATGGAGTTGGACTAAAATCTCTATAGAAGAAGGGAATGCGGGTTCATGCACTATTATCGTGCGAAGGAGTAGAGGAAGAGGAGCTCAAGCCCAATCATAGATGAAGATGCTACAGACGTGTGCAAAGAGGGAGATTGAACTAAGCAACAAATAAGGAAATTTTAGCTTGGAAGGAGAAGAAGATAGCGCAGTATACAAGCAAAAGAAGGAGAGAGAGATCAACTCGAGAAAATTTTGGTACGTTGCAATGAGTGTTAAATGAAGATTAAGAAAAATAAAATTCAAGGGAAAGTGAAAAGCATTAGATATGTTACAGGGCATTATTATCTTTTAAAGACTTACATTATTGCTTCAAATACCTGCTTTTATAATTATATGTGTATTGTATGTTAAGAGAATCATTGAAATGATTAAATGAAATTATAAAAAATAAAAATAATTGTTCCATGACTTTAAAATGATGTAATTAAAGAAAATGAAATGTAAAGGCTTACCTTCAAATGGTGTTGACATGGTATGTTAGGTACTTGTGCATGAAAAAAATGAAAATGACAAATAGAAAAATATTGAGGGGACCTACAGGTACAAAATTTTGAGAGTACCCATAGGTAAAATCTTAAGGATACATAAGGGTTTGACAATAATCCTAATAAGATTTCTTAAAGAGGTCAAAAAAGTTAACTACTTAAATTGAAATAGGAAGGGCTAAAAAAATGGAAGTTACAGTTTTATTTATCAATAAATTATAATTTTTGGAATATTTATGCATAGCATTTTCAAATTAATTTAATGCATAAAAGGGACTATTATTGCACATGAAGTGGTTTAACCTACTCTTGAAAATTAAAGGTTGCATTTAGGAAAGTATTTTATTGAAATGAATGGCAACCAAGAGATGGTTTATGACAAGTGGACTGCTCTTGATTGGTAATGTATTATTTATTGTACTATTTATACTATTTATATCTGAGTAGTGATATCTTATTGTACTTTAGTTTGATATGTTTTTTTACTTGTATACTGTGTTGGTTATTTTGGATGATTTGATTTTTTTGTATTGTATTTTGTAGCTTTTTTAGTGGCTTGTTTATGAATTAAAAATTATAATAATCTATAGAAAGTAAATGAAATGTTAATTACACCATCTGACTTTTTGTTTATACATTAGCTAATTCCTATTGTTGGTTGAGTCATTATAAAAGTAGTAGAAAAGACATTTAGGTTTGAATTCTGATAAAAAAGAGTCATTAAATTAATTTAATTAATTGATATAAAAGTAAGTGAAGAGAAAAATTATGTCTAGTAATTTTCATTCTTATATTATATTATAAATGTGGATAATCCAAAGAAATTTAGTTAGAATAACACTAGGATTGATACATCTCCAAATATCTTAATGACCACAGATGCTTTGCTGAGATGATGACTATAATGACTTGGATGATTAGGAACTCTCAGCTTACTACTTGTTCTAGTGGGGGAGGCCAACTGGACACATATTTTATTCTTTTTCAGGATATGATGCCATGTCAATGTTTTTGAGAAGACAATTTGGTGGATGCCAGCAAATGGTCATTTAGAGTGGAGAAGATTATTGAAGGGTTGTTTTGTCTGCCAGAGATGAGGATTAAACGTGTTGCTTTGGTGTTTGAAATGGAAGCTGCGAGATGGTGGCAAGGATATTTATAAGATAACCTTGCATGGAGAATCAACCACTTGTTGTAGTGGGAGGAATTTATGGAAACCTTTAGAAACTGGTTTGTACCATTGTCAGCTAAGAGACAGATGTGGGATAAGTTTATCAAATGGTGAAGGGTGGCTATTATTTAATGCAACATGAGGCTGAGTTCATTATGTTTTCAAGATATGCACCGTAAAAAACTCTACATGATTAAGAGAAGGGCCATAGGTTTTTGTTTGGGTTGAAGAATATAGTTTGGCAACCACTCATTTTTGAAGAAATTGATAATTACCCTATTTTTTGTTGAGAGGACCAAGATTATTGAGCGGGATTTACAAGTAATAATAAGAATAGATCTAGTAGTGTTGACAACAAAACCGATGACTTAAAGTTTAACAATGGTGAAAGATCTCACAAGGGTGAGTGTTTTTCTGGATTTGACATTTGTTTTTGGTGCCACCAATTAGGACATTATGTAAGATATTTCTCTAGATTGGGACAAAGTGCTCCAACATATTTTAGAGGCATCATTACACTACCTTAGAGGAACTTTGGGAAGCTAAGGATAGAAGAGTCTTCAAAATAAATACAAAATTTCAACCAAAATAAGTAGAATGTTCATCCCAATGTTTATGAGCTTTCAAAGAATGAAGCTAAGGACTCTCTTGAAGATATCACAGGTATGTTTTACATTAAAATTTTTTTTATCATGTACAGTTTTAATTATTTTAAAATTTATGTAATAGAATTCATAACAATATGTAAGAATTCAAATGAATTAATAAGTCAACCCTAAATATTCAGTACAATGCTTTTATATAATAGGTACCTTATATCTTTAGAATAGTATAATACATATATTATTTGATACAGAAGCATCAAGTTAATCAATTGCATGAGGTGAAGCTAAAGATTGGTGAATTGGATTTTGATGCACAAGTAATTATGTTGCCTTTAATTTAGTTTGTAGTAAATCTAGGTGTGGATTTATTGCCTAAAAATTTTGTCACAATTGAATGCAACAACAATATTATTAAAATAAATGTACATGGCTAGGAAAATGTCAAATTTTATCAAGATAGAGGGTTAGCGTCACTGATAAATATATGCTTAAAAGATTTCAAATTAATTAATCATGAAAACCAAGGCTTTCTTACTCGGTTGATAGATATCTCCAGGGAAGTAAATTCCTTGCTTGATATTCCAATGCTAAGGAAATATCCATAAGTTTTACTTAGTAATTTATGAAGGTTACCTCCAGTGCAAGAGATTGATTTTATTATTGAGCACTCATTAGGTTATGAGTTAGTATCCAATGCATCCTATAAAATGATAGTTTAGGAGTTGTAGGAGTTGAAAAGTCAATTACTGGATTTGCTAGATAAGGGTTTCATTATGCCCAACACTTGACTTTAGGGAGTTCCAGTGTTATTTATAAAGAAGAAGGATGTGAGCATCAGAATGTGCATTGATTATAGGGACTTGGAAATAATCACAATTAAAATTAAATTGCTTAAAAGTTGATGTTTTGTTTGCTCAATAGGAAGGGGATTCTATATTTACTTAGGTATATCTAAGTTTAGGCTATCACTAGTTGATGATTAAAGAGGAATGTATAACAAAGATAGCTTTTAGAACTACACATAGGCACTATGAATTTATGATGGTGTAAATTGTACCAACTAATACTCTAAGAATTTCTATATTGGACTAACTAATGCTCTAGTCATTTTATATTTCCAACGAATAAAGGTTTTATGAAATATTTTTATGCATTTTTTATTGTATTCATAGATGATATCTTCGTTATTTCATAGATGAAGCTAGCCACAAAGATCATTTGCATGATATTCTGTAGGTTTTGAAAGAGAATACACTATATGTCAAAATTTTTAAATATGGATTTTTGCTTAAGAGCATGGCTTTTTTAGGCATGTTATTAGTGGATATGATGTATCAATTGATCAAAATGAGAGCAAGGTGATTGCAGATTGACTTTCTCTTGCAGATTGACAAAAGCCTAAAACTGTTATTGAGGTCAAGGGTTTTCTAAGATTGATTTGTTATTACATGACATTTGTAGAGAGGTTTTCATAGATTTCTATGTAATTATGCAGATTGAACCTGAAGGCAATGAACATTGAATGTCCAAATCATTATGTGCTGACTTTCTAAAAGCTGAAGACTTATTTAATGTCTGCTTTAGTATTGATTATTCTTTTAGGCTTAAAAAGGTTTTAAATTTTTAGTGAGGCAAAGATAAAAATATTGAATTTTGTGCTTATGAAATGTGAAAAGGACATTATATATGCTTCAAAGAAATAAAAGAATCCTACAAAAATTATCCCACACGTGATGTGGAACTTGTAGTTGTTGTGTTTGCACTAAACACATGGAGGTGCTATTTGAATAGAGTTAGATGTGAGATAATTACTAATCCTTAAAGTTTAATGTACATTTTTACTAAAAAAGAGTTGAATCTTAAGCTGAAGAGATGTTTAGAGTATATTAATGATTTTAATTTGCATATTTAGTACTAGCAAGGGAACACAAATGTGTCTGCAAATATTGTAAGTAGGTAGGTTTGAGGTAGTTCAAATTTATTCATTACTCATTATGACCAGCTAACATAGATATGAAAAGACTTGAGCTATCAGTGATTAACTACAACATTGAGAATATAATTCAGTTGAATTAGCTAATAACTCTATATACTTTTATTTTATGATCAAGCATTAGAGGCTAATTGAACCAAAGTGTTTAGTTTTGTGATTTGGCCTTCATGACTAATTGAAAAAAATTGGTTTGTTTGTGGTTGGGCCTTAGTACAAAGTTATTGGTTTTTTTAAATGGGACTTGATGGTTGATCAACCCAAAGTGTTCCCAAAGTGTTTGGATGATTAGAGCTTAGTGGTCGATCAAACCCAAGTGATTGGTTGATTTGGCCTTGGTGACAAATCAAATCGGGCCTCAGTAGCCAATCAAATTAAAATATATAAATTAATAATTGGGTCTTGATACCTGATTAAATCGAAGTGTTTATTATTATGATTGGGCCTTTTGGGGAAATCAAACCCAAGTGGTTAGTTGATCAAGCATCGGTAGTCGATAGAACCAATGTGATTGGTTTTTTTTTCAGGCCTTGGTGGTCGATCAACCAAAGTGTTTAGTTTTATTGTCAGGCTATAGTGGCCAATCAAACAAAATTATTTAGTTTTATAATCAGCATTGGTGGTCAATGGAACCCAAATATTTGGTTTTATTATCGAGCTAAGGTGTTTCATCGAATCGAAGTGTTTGGTTTTATTGTCTGGCTTTATTGACTGATCGAACAAAAGTGTTTGGTTTTATGATTAAGCCTTGGTGGCTAATCAAACTTAACTGGTTTTTTTGATTTGGTTTTATTTACTGATCGAATCAAGGTGGTTTGTTTTTTAATCGGGCCTTGGTGGTTGATCGAACCAGAAGGATTGGTTTTGTTGATTAGGCCTTGGTGTTCGATTGAACCAAGGTGATTAGTTTTTTTAATGGGACCTTGGTGGTCAACTTAATCTTAGTGGCAGGTTGATGGTGACTTGGTGGTCGACCAACCTGAAGCGTTTGGTATATTGGGCCTTGGTTATCAATTGACCAATAAGATTGGTTTTATGATCGAGTCTTGGTGGTCAATCGAACTGAAGTATATGGTTTTATCTTTGGGTCACCCTTGATGGCTGATAAAACAAAAAAGTTTTGCTTTATGATCGTGCCTTAATGGTCGATCGAACTAAAGTGTTTGATTTTATGATCAGGCCTTGGATGTTGATCCTCAATAATTATAGTTGTGCAAATTTTATAAAGTTGACTCCACTTTACGACGGCGCCAAAAACATGATGCATTATTTTATGAATAAGAAATTTAACCAATTTATGTTAGAATTCTACGCAACTATATGTATCGTTATCAATTAATATAAGACTTTCTGTTTAAGCCCCAAATATCAATCCCACAAGGAAGGTTTAAATTTAAAATGATAAATTAACTTGGAAACTCACAGCAATAAAATAAAAATACTGTCACTAATTTTGAATATTTAAGGTACTATGAGAACTAAGCTATTAATTACTAGCAAAACTGTAATGCAAAGTTAAAGAGTAACTATCAAACTATGTTTATGTGAAGATGTTATCTAATATGAAAAAACATATTTCCCAATACAATGAGTTTTTGGTTAAATGAGATGAGATAAATGCTTTAAATCTTTATTGTGCCAAATAGGAACAGTTTTAATTCTCTACCCCTATTTAGTGTTATAGAAACTTATTGGCTAATCTCAAGTTTAGTCCCTAAATCCATGGTTAGGCTGGAAGGGTTTGGCTCTCATTCCATATCTCCCACTTCCGTTTGCCTGATGGCTAACACTTGTTTTAGTTTTTAAACACTAAGACCAAATTAGGGATTTTAGTTTTTCACCCTAAAATCTCCAATTTTACGCCAAATAATATATATTGTCATATTTATTTGCAATTAATTCCATGAATGAAACACTCCTCCATGGAATTAAATGTGGTTCTCACTCTAGTGTAGAACTCATATTCCATTTTCTAGATCATATGTTCCACAATAGATTTTAACATTTCAATTGGCCAGATCAGAAAGTAAATTAAGAACGGAGTGGAAAAACCATCACAATTTATTTTATATTTTAAAATTGGCACATCCAAATTATCTCTTCATTTCACCATATCTCAGAGTAGGGAGAAAAATAAAAAAAACTACTCAGACTTTATGAGAAATATACAATAAAGCACAAATTTCATATATAAAATAAAGTTCATACAACAATAAAAAACAAACAACGCTTATTTGAAACTCTTTCTCAAAGTAAATTCCTTGTAGCCTCTCTTAGACTCTTTCTCTTTTTACAAGACTCTTGATTCTCTCTTAGAAGATATAAGGAAGAAGAAATCTCTCACTTCTCTCCCTCTTCAACAATTCTTAGAAAAGAATTCACACTTAAACTAACCACAAAGCTCAAAGAACTAACTCAAAACTCTAAGGAACTAAAGGAATAATTGAGATAAGGTGGGGGGGCTTTTTCTGATCAATTTTTACTCTAAATAGAGCCTAATTTCGATTTTGCAAGAGGTGCATCCAAACACTCTTCAAAAAGCGTCCAAATTTATTGAATCTTCTAGAAACATGCCTTGCACCGATATTGGCACTGTCTGATACACAAAAATTTTCAAAGGGACACTTGTTCTAAACACCATATAGAGTGATTCAATGCATTCAGATACTATGGAAGGTTCTAATTTGAAGGGATTTGACTTTTGGATCAAGGAGGCACATCTTTTAAAATTCAAAGTTTTGACTTTTGAATTTTAGAGGGAAATTGAAACTCTTTTCAGAGGAAGTAGCCCAAAAGGAAGAGGGACTTCTAGAGTGTGACCAGAGGGAGAGAGAAAGAATTAGCGTGAGTTAGAGAGAGACAAGAGGAGATTTTCTTCTAGGGTTGTAAGAGGAGAGGGAAGGTGAAAGATTTCTTCTTCATTAGATTTCTAAGAGAGAATTGGGAGTGATTGTAAAGATGGAAAGGCTTGGAAAGAACTTCTAGAGATTTACTTGGGAAGGATTGTGAGTTAAGTTGTAGTTTTTATTTATTTTATTTGTAAACTTTTTTTTTATATATGAAATCTGTATTTTATCGTATCATTTTCATGAATTATGAGTAGTCTTCTTTATCCTTCTCCCTACTTTGAAAAAATGATTTTGTGAAGAATTGATTTTTTTTCTATGGTTTTAAATGTCAATAATTTGTGATGATTTGAACTCTGATCTTCATTTACTTTTCAATCTGGCCAATTTAATTATTAAAATGTGTTGATAAATATATGTTATGAAAAGCGGATATGATTGCTACAACAAACGGAGAATCACATTTGATTTCATGGGAGAGTATTTCATTCATGAGATTGGGTGCAAAGAAAAAGTAAAATATACTTTGTTGGATGTATAATTGGAAGATTTAAATGTGACATGTTAGAATCCCCAATTTGGTTCAATTGACTGGAAATTAATGCGAGCATGATAACCATCAGATAAGGGAGTAGTGGGAGCTCTAGAGTGACAGTCGATATCCTCCCAGCCTAACCATGAAACTAGTGACCAAACTTTGGATTAGTCAATGTTCTTGTTAGCGCTCGAAAGAGGGTAGCGAATATGATTGCTCCTATTTGGCACAAAATAATTTTAAAATATATTTTTCAAATGATTTCAATTTCTTCACAAGCTATATTTTCGTTGTAAAGGGGATGAATGTCTTCTCATTCTTGAACTTTTCATCAATAATAACCCTTATTTTATTTCAATAAATTACTTTTGAAAGTTTATCATCTAGTTTAATTTACTTGTTATAGTCGTACATCTACATGTTTAGTAGCATTTCACTCAAGTAGTTTAAGTTTAAACTTAGTACTTTACTTTATTTTTATTTTTAATTTATAATAGAATATAAATAGCTAGCTTATATATATTTCCAGCTTCCCTGTAGGATCGATATCTAGGACTCCATTAGAAGCTTATTTTACTTGAATGATACGTATATTTGTGTTATATGTAAAAGGGAATTGGGACTTTAAAAGAGGTTTTAAAGATAAATTATTTTCATTAAAGTTACATTATTGTTTAGGTTACATTGCATCATTATTATTAATTTAATATCAATTTTCTTGAATTCCACATAAATTTTTTGGCTTCGTTGCCATAGAAGTAACGGAAAAATATTAGTTATTTTATTTTAAAATATAAAAAAATATATATGTTTGTAGTTTAGTTTGAACCTTTTCTTATTTAAGTGTTTTAATTATTTGTTTTATTTTATTTATGTGTAGTATAAGATTTGAAAACTTAGTACCTTACAATTCTAAAGTTGAAAGAACTACTAGAAAAATTCAAAAACAACAAAAAGAGAAAAATCATTCTAGCAAAATGGCTTGCAACTCAAGTAATGCGCTGAATGAACATCATCAGAGACCTTTAAGGGATTATGTTATCCTACAGCAGATGAAATTCATTTGAGTATACAAAACCCTACTGTAGCTGTCAATTCATTTATGTTTAAACCTGTTATTATCCAAATGGTACAAAACAATCAGTTTGGAGAAACACCAAATGAAGATCCAAATTTACACCTTGATAGTTTTCTAGAATTGTGTGTTATATTAAATATGATGGAGTGTCGAACGATGTTGTGAGACTTAGACTTTTTTCTTTTTCACTGAAGGATAAAGCTAAGATGTGGTTAAACTCATTAGCACCCACAACTATCAGAACTTGGGGAGACTTATCACAAAAATTTTTATCTAAATATTTCCCACCTTCAAAATTTACTAAGCTTAGAAATGATATTACATCTTTTTGTCAGTTTGAAGGAGAATCAGTTTAAGAAGCATGGGAATGATTTAAAGATCTCCTTAGGAAGTTTCCACACCACACTTTGCCAGATTAGTTAATAATTCAAACTTTTTATAGAGGATTGGTTGGTTGCCTTATATTAATAATTGACAGTGCTGCTGGTAGATCGTTAATTTCAAAGCCATTCGATGAAGCATATTCATTAATTGAAGAGATGACTACTAAAAATTTTCAATGAACCTCAGAAAGGGTAAATCCAAAAAGATTAGCTACTATTCATGATTCTAATGCAATATCTATATTAGCTGCTCAAATAGTTGTTATATCTAAGAGGATAGATCAATATGGAATGAATCATTCTCAAACAGCACCTGTGCTTGGGGAGAACTCATTTGGACAAATGATAGACTCTCAATCTTCTTATGAGAATTAAAATGCAATAAACAATCATTCTAATAACCCATATGCCAATTATTATAATCTATGATGGAAGAATCACCCAAACTTTAGTTGGAGTAACAATAACTCGAATACTTCAAATCCACAATGGGGAAACAATGTTGCAAACTCAGTGGGAAGTTCCAACAATCAAGGAAATCAATCTTATAAATCATATTACCCCCATGATTTAATAATTTGCAAAATAAGGAGAAAAAGTTATCAATGGAAGAATTGATATTATAAATGAGAAGTCAATTACAGAGTCAAGGAGCCGCAATCAGAAACATAAAAAATCAATTGGGTAGTATGGCTACTGCACTTAGCAATAGACCTCCAGGAACATTGCCTAGTAATGTTGAAGTAAATCCTAAAGATGAGAATAAGGAGCAAATCAAAGCTATTCAAGTGAGAAGTGGAAAAGAATTAGTATAAAGAGTTCAACGAGAAGTTGAAATTAAAAAAGACGGGGTGGAAAATAAAAATTATGGTGAAGATTTTCATTGTGAGTCAGAAAGTCCTATTAAACCAATGAAAATCACTATAGAAAGACCACCACCTCTATTTCATTAAACATTGAAACATAAGTATAAAAATAATCATTTTTCAAAATTTTTGGAAATTTTGAGGAAATTAATGATAAACATTCCATTTTTTGAAGCTTTGGAATAAATGTCAAGCTATGTGAAGTTCATGAAGGATATACTTAATAAGAAAAGGAAGTTTGTAGATAATGAGACGGTTGCACATAGTGAAGAGTGTAGAGTTATAATTCAGAAAATGCTTCCAGAAAAACTTAAAGATCCTAGAAGTTTACAATTCCTTGTGCTATTGGCGAACAATTTTATGGAAAAGCTTTATGTGATTTAGGAGCTAGTATTAATCTTATGACGTTATCAATTTTTAGAAGGTTGGGTTTAGGAGATATTTCACATACAATTATAACTCTTCAATTAGCCGATCGTTCAATTACCTATCTTAAAGGAGTTATAGATGATGTTGTAGCAAAGGCTGATAAATTTATCTTTCCTGCAGACTTTATTGTATTAGATTTAGAGGAAGATAAAGAAATTCTTATTATTTTTGGAAGACCATTCCTAGCCACAAAAAAGAGCTTTGATAGATGTGCAGAAGGGAGAACTAACTGTGAGAGTTAGTGATCAAGAGGTTATATTTAATATTGCAAAATCAATGAGAAACCCTACAAAAGAAAAAGAAATTAAATGCTTCAGAATGGATATTATTGAGTATTTAAGCCATGAATATTTCAAAAAGACATACAAAAGTGAATTTGAAAAGGAATATATAGAATATCAAGATGAAGATAAAATCCAAGATGAGTCTATGGAAGTGAGTACGAAAGAATTGGATTATGTTCAGGAAAAAGTTGAAATGTTAGATCTTGCAAAAAATGACAACAATTTGATTTCATCTATTCAAAAACCCCCTGAACTAGAATTGAAAACACTTCCCACACATTTGAAGTATGTATTATTAGGAGATTCATCTACACTACCTGTCATAGTATTCTAAGAACTAAATGATGTGCAAGGAAAATAGTTGTTTGAAACTTTGAAAAGATATAAGAAAGCCTTTAGATGGACATTAGCTGATATAAAATAAATCAGTCATTCAATTTGTATGCATAGAATTTTATTGGAAGATCAACATAAAACAAGAACTGATCCTCAAAGGAGATTGAATCCTATGATGAAAGAAGTTGTAAAGAAAGAAACTATAAAATGGTTAGATGTGGGAATAATATATCATATTTTAGACAGTACTTGGGTGAGTCTAATTTACTATATTCCAAAGAAAAGAGGTGTAATTGTAGTGAAAAATGAGCATAATGAATTAATATCAACAAGACAAGTCATTGGATGGTGAATCTGCATAGCTTATAGAAAATTAAATTCTGCCACTAGGAATGATCATTATCCTTTACCTTTTTTGGACCAGATGCTGGATAGATTTGGGCATAAATATTTTTGTTGTCTAGATGGATATACCTGTTATCACCAAAAACTTATTGCCCCTAAGGATCAAAAGAAAACAACATTTTCTAGTCCTTATGGAAGTTTTGCTTTTTGGCAAATGCCTTTTGGATTATGCAATGCACCTCCAGCATTTCAAAGGTGTATGATGTCAATTTTCAGTGATTTGATTGAAACAGAAATTGAATTCCTTATGGACGATTTTTCTATACTTGGAACTTCCTTTGAAATATGTCTAAATCAATTAGAGAAAGTTTTGGAATGTTGTGAAGACTAATCTTATTTTGAACTAGAAGCAATTTCAATTTATGGTTGCAGGAGGAATTGTTCTTGGACATAAAATTTCAGAAAATGGCATGGAAGTAGATCCTGAAAAAATTCAAATTATATTAAACCTACCTCCACCTACTAATGTAAGAGGAGTTAGGAGCTTTTAGGACATCTTGGATTTTACAGACGACATATCAAATATTTTTCAAAAATTATGAAGCCTTTATGCCAACTTCTAAAAAAAGATGTAAAGTTTCACTTTAACTAAGATTGCCTTAAAACCTTTGAAACTTTAAATGAAAATTTAATTACTACTCTTATAATTGTTTCACCAGACTGGGAGAAACCTTTTGAACTGATGTGTGATGCTAGTGATTATGCAATTGGAGCTATTTTAGGGAAAAAATATGATAATATTTTCAAGGTCATATATTATGCTAGTAAGATTCTTAATATTGCTCAAATTAATTATACCACCACTGTTAGAGAGTTATTAGCCATTATGTATGATTTTGATAAGTTTAGATCATATTTGATTGGAACTAAATGTGTTGTGCATACTGACCATTTTGCTATTAAATATTTAATGTAAAAGAAGGATGTAAAACCAAGATTAATTAGATGGATACTTATAATGCAAGAGTTTGATTTTGTAGTGGTTGATAGGAAATGGACTGATAAAAAAATAGCTGATCATCTATCGAGGTTAGATCTGGAAGAAATACATGATTTGGAAAAAGAGATTAAAGATACTTTTCTTGATGAACAACTTTTTGTTATAAAAGGATGGGAAACATTTTGGTATGTTGATATTGTAAATTATATTGTTAGTGGTATTTTATCATATGGATTGGCAAAACAACAATAAAAGAAAATCATTTATGATACAAAATCTTAATGTTGGGATGATCCTCATTTGTATAAATAATGTAAAGATTTAATTATTAGATAATGTGTGTCTTATAAAGAAATTCAGGAGTTTATTAAAAAATGTCATGATTTTGGATTTGGAGGATATTTTAGGAACGATAAAACTGCTCAAAAATATTTACAATCTGGATTTTATTAGCCTACTCTATTTAGAGATGTTAATATATATATTTATAAAATCATGTGATCGGTGTCAGAGAGTAAGTAATATTTCTACAAGAAATAAAATGCCTCTAAAATTTAATTTGAAAATTGAAATTTTTGATGCATGGGAATTTGATTTTATGGGACCACTTATGCCTTCATTTAGTTATATATATATATATATATTAACTATGGTGGATTATGTTTCAAAATGGATAGAAGCAATCATTTTACCTAGATGTGATGCTTGGAGTGTTTCATAATTTTAATTAAAAATATTTTTACAAGATATGGAATACCGAGAGTAATCATTACTAATGGATGATCAAATTTTAAAAATTTAAGAGTTGCAAGATTTGAGGAAAAATATAATATAATACATAAAATTGCAACTGCTTATCATCCCCAGACTAGTGATTTAGCGGAGGTATCTAATCGTGAAATTAAGAGAATTTTGGAGAAAAGTATTAATCTTAACAAAATGGATTGGTCTATTAGATTAGATACTACATTATGGGCAAACAAGACAGCTTATAAGACACCTATTGGAATGTCCCCATAAAGATTAATTTTTAGGAAGACTTGTCACTTGTCAGCTGAATTGGAACATAAAGCTTATTGGGCAATATTTAATTTCATTTTGAAAGAAGATGGTGAGAAAATATTATTGTAATTGAATGAGCTTGAGGAAATTAGGAATGAATCTTACAATAATGCGATGATTTATAAGGAAAAAATGAAAGAATGACATGATCGGAAGATAGTAAAAAGAGAATTTGAATATGGATAGGAAGTTTTATTATATAGTTTAAGATAGAAATTATTTCCTGGAAAATTGAAGTCAGGTGGAAAGGTTCATTCAGAGTTATAAACGTTTATCCCTATGGAGCAGTCAATATTGAAGATCCTAAGACTGAAAAAAAATTAGTGAATGGGCACAGATTAAAACCTTATTGTGATGGTCAAAGACTAAATTTTAAAGAGACTATCATGTTGGATCACCCAGAATGAGACT
>NEWO01000494.1:351530-366319 GCA_003013225.1 Phalaenopsis aphrodite | reverse complement strand
TATATATTAATAGATAATAATCCTACACAATTTTATATATTATAAATTAAGACAAATACAGGTATTAGCACTGACGGCGCCAGAATGGGCGCTGACGGTGCCCGCGTAAACGGACAAAAGTGTCGGCAGCGCCATTGGGAGCGCCAACAGCGCCACCGACGGTGCTGAGAGTAGTTTTATGGTTTTTGGAAGATTTTGGCAGACTTTGGCAGGATTTTACTCTGTAATAACGGTCGAGAGGTGTTTTTAATTTCCTAGAAATTATCTTGGACAACCAGAAACTTCCTAGTTTCGAATTCTATGGCCTTCAATTCCAGAAAAACTTCCAAGTATGGAGTTTTCAATAGAATAAAGTTTATCAATTTTGGCGTGAAAAGATATATGATAAAGTTATTACAAAAAAGAAACTTATCAACGAGAGAGGTTTTGTCAATCATGAATTGATGAATCCAAGATCTCTGATTGATAAAACCATTATACAAAGGTGATGGGAAGTTTTGTGCTACACTACCGCTGCAGTAGTTGTACCAGTAGTGAAGGAATTCTATGCAAACTTACATGGACTTACCCAAGGAGTTTTTTTTCAAACAAGGTAAGGCAGTATCATTTACTCTTGCACGAATCAATGAGTTGTATATGATAGAAAACATTCCAATCTGTCATTATAGAAAATTTTTTCCAATGAGAGATTTGATGCAAGATGTCTATAATTTTCTGATAGATGAAAGTGATATTTAAGAAATGCAAGATGAAGGATATGTTAGTTTCTCTGCTTCATTGCTTAATCCAATATCAAAACAGTGACATTTCTTCATTTCTACAAAATTACTCCCTACCATGAAAATTAGTAGAATCACCAAAGAAAGTGTTATTTTAAATTATTACATTCAGATGGAAAAACCCATTGATATATGATATATCATATTTAAATCTGTTATGGGTATTATTATGAATGGATAAATTTATGGACTTGGGCATCCTTCCACAATTTTTCTACTTTGGAGTTAATCTCAAGTTCAATTTGAAAGTTAGGAAAAAGTTTTATTACCTTGAGAGCCCATGATTCCTACTGATAATAATTATGTTGGGAATGGAAATGAAGTATTAGATGCTATCATAGATCATTCATCACATGCTTCAACCCCATTGATTCCACCAGTAGTTGGAAGTTCACTTGCTATGGAAAAGAAATTGAAGAAAATTGAAAGAGAACTTAAGAGTGTTCTGAAAGCAATAGAAGATCTTAAGTACCTTTTTGATCAATAGATGGGAGGATGAAAGATAATTTTGATCATATTGGAGCATTTGAAGCAGGATTTGTGTGGACGTTTAAAGAAAAAGGATGGATTGAAGAAAATTTGATTGATCAGTTCTCGTACCGACCCTTCTACCATTTGTATGTTCATTATCAGTCGATGGGAGATATCAGAGGAGGAGAAAGAACTGAAGATGAGGCAGAATAGTTGAAAAATTTGGACTCTCTCTAACTAGTTTAAAATACTTATGTACTTAATGTGATTTTGTGGATTTGATTTAGTTTGCTTTGCTTTAGAATTATGAACTTTGATTATGTGTATAGTTTTGTGTTAGTGTTTAGTGTTGTGGCATGATTTCGACACTGATTTATAATTTAGTTTACTTAGCATATGTGAAAGTGTGATAAGAAAAATGTTTGTAAAACTGTATTTTCATATATAAAAATTAGTTTGTTGTTGTTTGTGAAAATTTTTGTTTGTGAATTATTATTATATAAAAAATTTTGTTTAAAAATACTAAAAAAAACTTTGGAGAAAATTGAAAGGAAATTGAAAATTGAAAAAATTGAAAAAGGAATTTTTAGACCTTCAGCGCTGACGGTGCAGGCATGGGCATCGACGGCACCCTATACTCGAAAACAGCCTTTAGCTCCTTAAATTCGTGATTTTCACCATAAACTGCCATTTTTACCCTTTGAGTCACCTTCAACCTCCGTTTTTTGCACCTAGGGCTTGCATTTGCTTGGAATTGAGGTGATTTTGAGGTAAAGGAACTTAAGATTTCATCTTATCTAGGTAAGAGCTATACTTTGAATTAAAAACTTTTTATTTTCACCAAGGATTTATCTCACATTGCCGAGATCTGAAAATTTTGGAATTTTTTGAGAGGTTTTGGGAAAATCCTTGTGTAAAGAACTCTTACTTGGTGGATTTAAGTTTAAAGGGTTTTACATTGTGATTTTTGGAATATTTGGAATTTATTCAAATTTTTTTGAATTTTCTTTAGATTTCCCATGACACCAAGAACGAGCAAAGGAAAAAAAGAAAAGTACATCATGATAAGCAAAAATTTGTTAGCTTCAGGATTAGAGCTCGATTTAATAGTCTACTTGAAAATAAAAAAAGTGATTTTGAATTGTGGTTTTAAAAATCTGGGAGAAGAAGTCGACTGACTGATCAATGCTCGGTAGTGGGAAAATTTTTGTTATTTTACTTCCGATGCAATTATTGGTGTAGTGATGGAATTCTATGCCAATTTTACTAAAGCTTTTGATGATTTTGATTTCATTCGTGAAAAAATGGTGGAGTTTTCTCCAAGTAAAATTAATGAGTTTTATAAGTTGGAAGATATTTACAGTTGCCAGTATAAATCATTTTATGTTACTAATGAGGCCTTAGACGAGGTTATTTCTTTTCTTACTAATGGAAGAGGGACTTGGAAAGTCAAAAATGGTGTTAAAGGAAGCTTTCCTCTTTCTATGCTTAATGTAGTATCTAAGGCCTAACACTTTCTAGAAGAATGATTTTGACAAATCATCATATTGAAGTGACCAAGGATAGAGCCATCCTAAACTTCTGTATTCAACAGGTGATGCGGATAAATGTAGGCTCTATTATCTATATGAACACTAGATCTATTGCTTTGGGAGAAACCACTGGTGGTTTGGCACACTCTGAACAGGCAGGAGTTGATTTTAGACATGTGGAAGAGAGGATTGAGCATCTAAGACCTATTGGGCCTGCCAATATAAAGATATATGAATCTCATGTTGATTAGAGATCTAGGAGTAAGATCAGAGATATTCTTTCTACTTCGAGGACCCCTACTTCTAGTGACCCTACTAACAAAGAACTTTTAGACCAGATGATGATCCAGTAGGGAGATATCTTAAGAATGGATTATAGGTTGCAGAACATGGATGCTAGAAATGCTCACATTGATGATTTGATATGGTAAAAGTTTGAATATGATGCTGCTTATGATAAAGCATTGGTTAGATACTTAAAGGGTGATCGTTCAGTTCAGTTTCCTACTCACCATATTTTTACTCCATATTAGTGGCAGAATTTGGATGTAGATGAAGAAGGTGGTGATGATTGGTGATCTAATTTCTTTTAGTTATATTTGATTGTACTTTGTTATTGTGTTGTTTGTTTTTTTTATAACTTGTTGAGACCTTTTGTTAGATTGTGAGACTTTGTTTTATAGTTATGTTGAGTTGTGAACTGTAGTTTGTAAAACTATTTTCATTTTTGAAATTCAGTTTAGTTATGTTGTTAGTCTCAGTATTGTGTTAAATGTGGTGTAATTAACTCTTTCTCAGCAGATTTTATATGATTTATGTGCAATTTAATGTTTCAAGTCTTATAACTTTTTATATTAGCACATGCGGCATTTCAAAATTAAAAATTGAAAATCAGAACCTTCAACAGGTATGTCTTTTCTTTATGTATTTAATATTTTCTTTTACCCTTTATTTTTCAGTTCTTCATGCTAAATCTTTTAAAAATTTAAGTTGGGGGGGAGAAGAAAATTTCTTTTTAAAAGAAAGAAACTTAATTTTATTTGTCCTCACTTAACTATATTTTCAAATATTTTAAATTTAATATGCCCTTTGGAATTAGGGGTTAACTTTAGATAACTATATTTATGTTTCTAAATATATAGTAAACTTAAGTAAAAATTTTCAATAATAAAGGTTAATTTTAAAGATTAAGATATTTGGTATAAAAAAAAGACTATATTTTTCTATATTAAGTAAATAAAATTGTATTTTTGAAATATTAAAAATCTTAAAGGTTCATGAAAGAAGAAAATAATTAGACTTTATGAAATCTTTAAGTTAATATAAATTTGTTAAGTGAAGAAGTGTGACAAGTTTTGGCTTTAAGAAGAGGATAGTGAAGTTCAAAATCATTAAAGGCTATCCAGATATAGTAATCCTCACATATAAAAAGAAAAGAAAAAGAAAAAAAGAAGAAAGAGAAGAAAAAGAAAAGAAAAGATGTGGGGAGAAGCTTGAGGAGATGCCGAATTAAAAATTGGCTTCACTTGAATCAAATTAAAAAAAAAGGCTTGCTACATTTTCTAAACCTTTATTTGAGTATTAGTTTATTTACTAGTAAAGTCTTATGTAGTTCTATTTCAAATGAATACTTTAAGTGACTTTAATATGACAATTTACAATTTTTCTTGAAAAGAATAGAGAATCAGAAATCTTTGACTTGATTACTAAATATTCTTATATCTTTAGTATTAACTGGAGTTGTTTTGAATTTTTTATAAGCTATTATATTGTATTTAGTGGACTAAGATATGGAAATCTAGATGCTAAATTTTTTACCATAAGTCATATTTTTATATAGTAGAGGAGTTAATTGATGACAAGTAACTTGTAAGTTTGGGGGATTTTGATACACCAAAAATATATGCATTTTTAGACCCATATTTTGTACTCATTTTTTGTGATATTGCACTTTAATGGAAGATATTTTTATGTTTTCTTACAGGTTGTTGAATTTTAGGACTTAAAGAACAAAGGAAGAAAAAAGGATGAAATTTGGAGCAAAAATGAAGAAGTTTAAATTTGTTCAGCATCGATGGCGTCGTTTGACAGAGAGGACAAATTAAATTGTGGCACACTGATGCTGGTGGCGCTAATGTCAGTTCAGCTCCTGTTTCTGGAAGATTCGACAAATTTGGATGCTTTTTGAAGAGTTTTTGGAGGCACCTATTGGAGAACCGACTCTAGCCTTTTTTTGGGGCCAAAATTGATCAGAAAAGTGACTCTTTCTACCTTTTCATCCCCTCTATTCAACCTTCTACACATCACACATTCTTCCATGTTTCATTTCACAACCATTTAGAGTACATTGTTCTTATAATTTAGAGTCCATTGTTCTTATACTTTAGAGTTTTGTGGCCATATTAAGTGTGAACTCTTCTCTAAGAGTGTTGGAGAAGGAGAAAAGCAAGAGATTTCTTCTTCCTACATTTCCTAGAAGAGGCTACAAGGGATTTGCTTTGAGAAAGAGTTTCAGATAAGTGTTTTTGGTTTATTAGTGTTGTATGAACTTTCTTTTATATATGAAAATTATGTTTTGTTGTATCTTTCTCATGAAGTCTGAGTAGTTTACTTTATCTTTCTCCCTACCCTGAGATATGGTGAAATGAATAGATAATATAAATATGCCGATATTAAAAAATAAAATAAATTGTGATAATTTTTCAACTCTGAACTTAATAAACTTTTCGATCTGGCCAATTAACTTGTTAAAATATGTTATGAAACATATGATCCTGGAAATGAAGTATAAGTTCTACAGCAGAGTGAGGATCACATTTGATTCCATGAAGGAGAACTTCGTTCATGGAATTAAGTGCAAAAAATAAAGAACTATACTTTGTTGGGTGTAGAATTGGAGAATCTTTAGGGTGACAGACTAAAATCCCCAATTTGGTCTTAGTGTTTAAAACCTAAAGCGAGAGTTAGCCTTCAGATGAAGGGAAGTGGGAGCTTTCAAGTGGGAGCCAGTATCCTCTTAGCCTAGCCACGAATTTAGAGACTAAATCTGGGATTAGCCAATGATTTTCTATAACACTATATCAGGGTAGAGAGTTAAAACTGCTTCTATTTGGCAAAATACATATTATAACCATTTATCTCATCCATTTTACCAAAATCTCATTGTAGTGGGAAAGATGTTTTTTTCACATAAGAAAACTTCATCACATAAAAATAAACATAGTTTAAGAGTTTAATAATTTAGTAGTTATTGTTTAAACTTTACATTTCAGTATTGCAAATNTCTATATTAAGTAAATAAAATTGTATTTTTGAAATATTAAAAATCTTAAAGGTTCATGAAAGAAGAAAATAATTAGACTTTATGAAATCTTTAAGCTAATATAAATTTGTTAAGTGAAAAAATGTGACAAGTTTTTGGCTTTAAGAAGAGGATAGTGAAGTTCAAAATCATTAAAGGCTATCCAGATATAGTAATCTTCACATATAAAAAAAAGAAAAGAAAAAAAGAAGAAAGAGAAGAAAAAGAAAAGAAAAGATGTGGGGAGAAACTTGAGGAGATGCCTAATTAAAAATTGGCTTCACTTGAATCAAATTAAAAAAGAAGGCTTGCTACATTTTCTAAACCTTTATTTGAGTATTAGTTTATTTACTAGTAAAGTCTTATGTAGTTCTATTTCAAATGAATACTTTAAGTTACTTTAATATGACAATTTGCATTCTTTCTTGAAAAGAATAGAGAATAAAAAATCTTTGACTTGATTACTAAATATTCTTATATCTTTAGTATTAACTGGAGTTGTTTTGAATTTTTCTTAAGTTATGATATTGTGTTTAGTGGACTAAGATATGGAAATCTAGATGCTAAATTCTTTACCATAAGTCATATTTTTATATAGTAGAGGAGTTACTTGAGGACAAATAACATGTAAGTTTGGGGGATTTTGATACACCAAAAATATATGCATTTTCAGACCCATATTTTGTACTCATTTTTTGTGATATTGCACTTTAATGGAAGGTATTTTTATGTTTTCTTACAGGTTGTTGAATTTTAGGACTTAAAGAACAAAGGAAACAAAAAGGATAAAATTTGGAGCAAAAATGAAGAAGTTTAAATTTGTTCAGCATCGATGGCGTCATTTGACAGAGAGGACAAATTAAATTGCGGCACACTGACGCTGGTGGCGCTAATGTTGGTTCAACTCCTGTTTCTGGAGGATTCGACAAATTTGGATGCTTTTTAAAGAGTTTTTGGAGGCACCTATTGGAGAACCGACTTTAGGTTTTTTTTGGGGCCAAAATTGATCGGAAAAATGACTCTTTCTACCTTTTCATCCCCTCTATTCAACCTTCAACAAATCACACATTCTTCCATGTTTCATTCCACAACCATTTAGAGTCCATTGTTCTTATAATTTAGAGTCCATTGTTCTTATAATTTAGAGTTTTGTGGTCATATTAAGTGTGAACTCTTCTCTAAGAGTGTTGGAGAAGGAGAAAAGCGAGAGATTTCTTCTTCCTACATTTCCTAGAAGAGGCTACAAGAGATTTGCTTTGAGAAAGAGTTTCAGATAAGTGTTTTTCGTTATTAGTGTTGTATGAAGTTTCTTTTATATATGAAAATTATGTTTTGTTGTATCTTTCTCATGAAGTATGAGTAGTTTACTTTATCTTTCTCCCTATTCTAAGATATGGTGAAATGAATAGATAATATAAATGTGTCGATATTAAAATATAAAATAAATTGTGATAATTTTTCAACACCAAACTTAATAAAATTTTCGATCTGACCAATTGACTTGTTAAAACATGTTATGAAACACATGAACCTGGAAATGAAGTATAAGTTCTACAGCAGAGTGAGGATCACATTTGATTCCACAAAGGAGAACTTCGTTCATGGAATTAAGTGCAAAAAAATAAAGAACTATACTTTATTGGGTGTAGAATTGGAGAATCTTTAGAGTGACAGACTAAAATCCCCAATTCGGTCTTAGTGTTTAAAACCTAAAGCGAGAGTTAGCCTTCAGATGAAAGGAAGTGGGAGCTTTGGAGTGGGAGTCAGTATCCTCCTAGCCTAGCCAAAAATTTACAGACTAAACCTGGGATTAGCCAATGATTTTCTATAACGCTATATCAGGGTAGAGAGTTAAAACTGCTTCTATTTGGCACAATACATATTATAACCATTTATCTCATCTCATTTTAACAAAATCTCATTGTAGTGGGAAAGATGTTTTTTTCACATAAGAAATCTTCATCACATAAACATAAACATAGTTTAAGAGTTTAATAA
This sequence comes from Phalaenopsis aphrodite, assembly GCA_003013225.1. NCBI lineage: Eukaryota > Viridiplantae > Streptophyta > Magnoliopsida > Asparagales > Orchidaceae > Phalaenopsis > Phalaenopsis aphrodite. Next base: position 358,238 of record NEWO01000494.1, on the reverse strand, counting down.
TTTAGTAGTTATTGTTTAAACTTTACATTTCAGCATTGCAAATAGTTAAATAATTTAGTTCTGATAACATCTCAACATTTGAAATTAGTGATAGTAATTTCATTTTGGCTATCCTCTTCTTAAAGTTAAAAACTTTTCACATCTCTTCACTTTATAAATTCATATTAGCTTTGAAGATTTTTCATAAAGTTTTATTCTTTTCTTCTTACATGAAACTCTAAGATTCTTAATACTTCAAAAATACAAATTCCTTTACTTAAAATGGAAATGCATTGTCTTATTCTTTCATACCAAATACCTTAATCTCTAAAATTAACCTTTATTATTAAAAATTTTTACTTAAGTTTATTATATATTTAGAAACATAAATATAGTTATGTAAAGTGACCGTCTCATACCAAGGTCATGTTAAATTAAAAATTTTGAAAATATAGCAAATTGAGGACAAATAAAATTAAGTTTCTTTCTTTAAAAAGAAAGTTTTCTTTCCCCCCAAACTTAAATTTTTAAAAGATTTAGCATGAAAAACTTAAAAATAAATGGGTGAAAGAAAACATTTAATACGTAAAGAAAAGACTTACCTGTTGAAGTTTTTGATATTGAAACTTAACTCTGAAATATTGGAGGTGCTAATATGAAAAGCTACAAGACTTGAGAACATTAAATAACACATAATATAAAACTTTGTTGGGAAAGAGTTAACTATAAATACATTCAACAAAGTACTAAAAACTTACAACAGTACTAAAATAAATTCCAATGCAAAAATAGTTTTACAACCTTCTGTTCACAATACAACATAATATATAAAATAAAGCAAAGTATCACACTCTAAAAACAAACAATAACAACAATAAATTACAACCAACTGTAAACTAAACAAAAGATCAAACTGTGACTAAGTAAACATCACCAATCATCATCATCATCTTCTTCTACATCAAAGTTTTGTTGTTGATACAGGGTAAAAATAGGGCTACTTGGAAACTGAATTGAGTGGTCACCCCTCATATATTTAACCATTGTATCATCATAAGCAGCATCATTCTCAAACTTCTGTTTCGTCAAATTGTCATTATGTGCATTTTTGGCCTCTATATTTTCCATTCTGCTTTCCATTCTTGAGATATCTCCCTGTTGGATCATCATCTACTCCATAAGTCCCTAGAGAGTAGGGGTACTAGAAGTAGAAGGAATATCTCTACTCCTACTTCCAGATTTCCATCCAACATAAGATTCATAAGTCATAATATTTGCAGGCCCAATAGGTTTTAGAGGTTCAATCCTCTCCTCATCCATTCCAAAATCAACTATTGTCTGCTCACATAATGTTAAAATCAGGGTAGTGCATGTTAATCCACCAGTTGTCTCACCTAAAGTAATAAAACAAGTTTTTTTTATAAATAATAGATCTTACATCTATCCTACTCATCCGTTGAATATAGAAGTTCAGGATGGTTCTATCTCTAATAACTTCACTATGGTGGTACGTAGGTATCATTCTGCCTGATATAAAATAATGCCAGTTTGTGGAGACTACATTTAACATAGAAAGAGGGAAGTTTACCTTAACATTATTCTCCAACATCCAAGCTCCTTTCCCATCAGTAAGAAATGAAGTAACTTTCTCCAAGGCCTCATTTGTAGCAGAGAATGCTTTTTACTAACAGCTATACACGTCCTCCAACTGATAAAATTCATTATTTCTCCTTGGGTGAGTTCAACCAATTTTCCACGAACATAGATGTAGTCATCAGAAGTTTCTCTAAAGTTAGCATAGAACTCCATGACTACACCAATAATAGCCTCAGCAGTAAAGTAACAGAAATTCTCCCACTATCTAGTAACAATCAATCTCTCGACTTCACCACCCAGATTTTTGAAAACTCAATCTTGAATTACTTTCTTTGTTGTAAGTAGACTATTGAAACAAATGCTAGCTTTATCAAAATCTACTTTCCTCTTCCCTTTGCTCATTCTCGGTGTCATAGTAATCTAAAAAAATTTGATAAAATCCAAATAAATTCCCAAAATTCTGAAAAATCACAATGTAGAACATTTCAAAGCTAAATCTACTAGGTAAGAGTTCTTCACCAAAGGGTTTCTTAAAATCTTCCCAAAAATTTCAAAATTTTGGATCTCAACAATGTAAGAGAAATCCTTGGTGAAAAGAAAAAAATTTGAGTTTAAAGTGTAGCTCTTGCCTAGAGAAGATGAAATATGAACTTCTTTTGCCTTTAAATTGCATCAAATTCAATCACTAATAAGCCCTAGGTGCACAAACCGGATGTTGAAGGTAACCGAAGGGGTAAAAATGGTGTTTTCACTGTACAAATTGTGAAATTTAAAGGATCTGGGCACTTATGGATCGAGGGCACCGTAGCCACCCATGTTGGTGCTAGAGCCAAAAATTCAATTTTTTTTGCTTTTGCAATTTCAATTTTCTTTCAATTCACTCCAAAGTTTAATTAGTTGTTTTAAACACTAATATTCATCCTAAAATAATTCACAAACAAGCTTTTTTACAAGCAACACCAAACTAACTTTTATATATGAAAATCCAAATTTTTACAACACATATCCTTAATCACACTCACACATACATAAAGCAAACCAACTATAGTTCAACGTTGAAATCAAGTCACAACACTAGAACGCTAAAAACTAAGCTAAACATACAATTAAAGCTTTATGAGTTTAAAGCAAAGTAAATCCAACAAAATCACATTAAAAACATAATTAATTTAAAATAGTAGAGATTCCAACATCTTCAATTATTCCTCTTCATCTTCAGTACTTTCTCCTCCTCTAATATCTCCCATAGGCTGGTAATTGATGTACAAGTTGTAGAAGGGTCGATACGGGAATAAATCAGTCAAATTTTCATCGATCTATCACTTTTTCTTAAAAATTTGCACCAAACCAGCTTCAATTTTTCCATTATGATCAAAGTTTTCCTTCATCCTCTAATCTAAGTGATCAAAAAGGTAATTAAGATTTCCTATTGTATTTATGATACTCTGAAGTTTTCTTTCAATTTTCTTCATTTTCTTCTCCAAAGCTATTGAACTTCCAACTATATAAGGCATTAATGGTGTTGAAGCATGTGATGAATGATCTAAGATAATATTCAATGCTTAATTTCCATTCCCAATATAGTTTTCATCAATAGGAATCATGGGCTCCCAGGGTACTAATACTTTCTCCCAACTTTCATATGGCACTTGAGATTGACTGCAAAGCAAGAAGATTGTAGAAGGATGCCCTAGTCCATATATAGGCCCATTCATCATAATACCCATAATACATTTGAAAATTATTGATCCCACACTAATGGGTTTTCCCATTTGAATGTAATAGTTTAAAATTGCACTTTATTTTGTAACTCAACTAATTTTCATTGTAGGGAGTAGTTTTGCAGAGATGAAAAAATGCCATTGTTTAGATATCAAATTAAGTAGTGAGACAGAAAAACTAATGTACCCCTCATCTCTGATTTCTCAATTATCATTTTCATCCATCAAAAATTGGTATGCATCATGCATCATATCTTTTATTGGGATAAAATTTGTATAATGACAAATTGGCATGCTTTCTATCATATGCAAATCATTAATTTGAGGCGTAGTAAATGGTACACCCTTACCTTGAATGAAGACAACTCCTTAGGTAATTTCATGCAAGTTACCATAGAATTCATTTACCACTGGAACAACTACTACAGTGATAGTGTAACATAGAACTTCCCAACATCTCTATACTATGATTTTCTCAATCTCTAAACTTGGATTACTCAATTCATGATTGATAAAGCATCTTTATTCTTAGTGATGACTTTATTGTATCATCTCTACGCGTCAAAACTGATAAACTTTCTTCTCTTAAAAACTCCATATCTTGAAGTATTTCGGGAATTAAAAGCCATGGATTTCAAAATCTGGAAGTTTTTGGTCATCCAAAGTAGTTTTCATGCCTTTTTAAAACACCTCTAAACAGTTATTTTGGAGTGCAATCTCACCAAAGTCCACCAAATTCATCTTGAACTGTAGGAACTGCTTTAGGCACTATCGGCACTCCCGATGGCATTGTTGACGTCATGGCTTCTGTCAAAGGGTGTCGTCAGCGCCCGAGGCCAATATTGTGTCGCTTCTCTTTTGGTTCAATTCAGTTCTAAATTTTTCTTCCAATACCAATATTTGTCATGATTTATGATAGAAAATATTGTGTAGGATTTTAAGATATTATTATTTCCTAATATATAGAACACTTATTAAACAAAATAGTAAGATATATAGATATATATAAATAGATATATATATGTGTTGCCTCTCACGAAGCACTTGGTTTAACGTAGTCAGCCCGATGTACCATTATTTAATCAGGATGACTCAACATCAAAATTTCTTTAAATTGTAGCATGTGCCCTTCATAATAATGTTTCAATTGATGCTCATTAACTTTAAATATCTTTCCACCTTTAGAATCTTTAATAACTACAGTTCTATATTGATAAACTTTAATTACATTGAATGTTCCTAACCATCTAAATTTCAATTTTCCTGGAAATAATCTCAATCTAGTATTCTGTAATGGAACTTCTTGTCCAGGTTCAAATTTCTTCTTTATAATCTTCTGATCATGTCATATTTTCATTTTCTCTTGATAGATTTTTGTATTATCATGTGCTTCATTTCTAATCTCCTCAAGTTCATTGAGTTGCAATAATCTTTTCTCATTAGTATCTTTTAGATTAAAATTAAATTCCTTAATTGCCCAAAATGTTTTATGCTCCAATTCTACTAGTAAGTGACATGTTTTTCAAAAAATAAGTTTATATGTGGACATTCCAATAGGAGTCTTATAAGCAGTTTTGTAAGCCCATAGTGCAATATTTAATTTAGCACACCAAACAAATTTATAAAGATTTACAGCTTTTTTCTAAAATTCATTTTACTTCACAATTTGATATCTCTATTAGACTGCTAGTTTGGGGATGATAAGCAGTAGGGATTCTAAGCATAATATTATATCTTCTAATCAATCTCTCGATTCTTTTATTCTTAAAATGGGATCCTCCATCCTTAATAATCACTCTTGGCATTCCATATCTTATAAAAATATTTTATTTAAAAATTTAAAAACACTTCAAGCGTCACATTTAGGTACAACAATAGCTTCAATCCATTTGGACAAATAATCAACAATAAAAAATATATATAAATTTCCAAATGAAGGCATAAATGGTCCCATAAAATATAATCCCCAAACATAAAAAATTTCAACTTTCAATTTATAATTTAGAAGCATTCATTTTTTCTAGAAATATTTTCTACTCACTGACATCGATCGTATGTTTTAATATATTCATTAACATCTCTAAAAAGAGTAGTCCAATAAAATTCAGTTTACAAAATTTGATGTGCAGTTCTATTTATACCAAAATGTCCTCCAAATTCAAAATCATGACGTTCAATTATTTGTTTAGTTTCTTCGTAAGGCACACATCTTCTAATAATTACATCTTTAAACTGTTTATATAAATGTAGGTCATCTCAAAAAATAGAATTTTGAATCATGAATAAATTTCTTCAATTATTTATTTTTAACATCCGGTGATAGAATATCACCACAATATAATTTACTATATCATCATAGCACGGTATATCCTTTATATAATTATTATACAATTGTTCATCAGGGAAAGTTCTCAAAATTTCATTTGCAAAATTAGTTAATCTTTCTTGTTCTAGTCTATACAAATGATCAGCTATTTGATTATCATTTCCCTTTATATCAATATCAAAATTCTTCACCTCCTACATGTTCTAGTAGAAAAATTTTTTATATAACACATGTAGAAACTAATTTTAGAAACTTCTCACCCCTCTAACTGTAGTAGGAGGCAATAATTTATCAATAGCTTGAATTTTAGCTAGATCTACTTCCATGTCATTTTCAAAAATTTTATACCTAAGTACAATTCCTCCTGCAACCATAAATTGACATTTTTCCCAATTTAGTACTAAGTTGATTTTTTCACATAATTCCAAAACCTTTTCTAAATTATTTAAACATAATTGAAATGAAGTTCTGAATACACAAAAAACATCCATAAATACTTCCATTCTATGTTCAATTAAATTACTAAAAATTGACATCATACATCTTTGAAATGTCGCAGGTGCATTACATAGTCTAAAAGAAATTCTACAAAAAGCAAATGTTCCATTAGGGCTTGTAAATGTTATTTTCTCTTGATCCTTAGGATCAATTAGAATTTGTTGATACCTGGTATATCCATCTAGAAAACAGTAATATTTGTTTTCAGCCAATCTATCCAACATTTGGTCTAGACGGGTAACGGAAAGTGATCTTTTCTAGTGGCCTTGTTTAATTTTCTATAGACTATACAAATTTTCCAACCAGCAACTTCTTCTATTGGAATTAACTCATTTATTCATTTGCTTCAACTCTCACTCCTTTCTTTGGAACACAGTGAATCAGACTTACCCAAGCACTATCTTAAATATGATATATAATTCCAACATCTAACCATTTTAAGATTTCTTTTTTAACAAGTTCTTTCGTTATTGGGTTTATCCTCTCCTGAGGATCAGCTTTAGGTTCATATTATTCATCTAATAAAGTTCTATGCATACAAATTGAAGGACTGATTCCTTTAATATCTGTTAAAGTCCATCTAAAAGC
>NEWO01000494.1:336825-351130 GCA_003013225.1 Phalaenopsis aphrodite | reverse complement strand
AAACATTCATTATCTCTTTCTATTGCAGGATACTTCATAGCTTTTGCAATATTAAATGTTACTTCTTGATCATTGACTCTCATTATTAATTCTCCCTTTTACACATCTATCACAGCTCTCCCTGTTACAAGAAATGGTCTCCCCAAAATAATAGGAATCTCTTTCTCTGATATGATAAAGTCTACAGGAAAAATAAATTAATCCACTTTCATTAACACATATTCTCTAACCCCTTTAGAATAAGTTATTGATCAATCAGCTAAGTGAAGAGTTACAGTAGTAGAGGGAATTTCTCCTAAATCTAAATGGTTAAAAATTGATAGAGGCATTGGGTTAATACTAGCTCCTAGATCACATAAAGTTTTTTTGAAAAATTTTTCACTAATAGCACAAGGTATAGTAAAACTACTAGGATCTTTTAACTTTTCAAGAAGTTTTTTCTAAATAATAACACTAAACTCTTCATTAAGTGCAACGATCTCGTGATCTACAAACTTTCTTTTCTTGTTTAGTATATCATTTATAAATTTCACATAACTTGACATTTGTTCCATAATCTTAATGAAAGGAATATTTATCGTTAACTTGTTGAGGATTTACAAAAATTTTGTAAATTGTGTATCTTTGTTCTTCTGTTTCAATTGTTGAGAAAATGGAGGTGGTGGTTTTTCTGAAGGAACTTGTATTTGTTCTTTTTCATTGTGGGCGCTTTCATTCCATTCCTTCTCCTCCTCTACTTCAGTTTCTCTTTGGATTCTTATTTCTTCTTCTTTTCCACTTTGTAATTGAATAGCTTTAATTTACTACTTATTCTGATCTTTTGGATTAACTTCCACAGTGCTAGGAAGAATTTCTGAGGGTCTGTTACTAAGTGCAGTAATTATATATCCTAATTGATTTTTAATATTTCTAATAGTAGCCCCATGATCTTGTATTTGATTTCCCATGTTCCACATTATTTTTTCCATTGCCACCTTCTTTTCCTTAACTTGTGGATTAGGGTTAGAATTAAATTCAAGAGGGTAATAAGGTTGATAGTTAGGATTTCCATGGTTATTTGAATTTCTTGAGGGGTTCATCGAATTTTTATAATTATTCCAACTAAAATTAGGGTGATTTTTCCATCTAGGGTTATAATAATTAGAATAGGGATTATTATTTTGATTATTTATAACATTCAAAGTTTCATAAGATGAGTATCAATTATCAGTCCTAGTAAATTTTCCTCTCATACTGGCGGTATTTAAGAATAGTTCACTCTAATTTGATCAATCTTTTTCGATATAGCGGCAATTTGAGATGCTAAAATAGACATCGCATCAGAATCATGAATACTAGCTACTCTCTTAGGATTTACTCGTTTAGAGAGCCATTGAAAATTATTAGTAGTCATTTTTTTTATTAAAGAGTATGCTTCATCAAAAGGTTTTGACATTAATGATCCACCTGCAACAACATCTATAAGAGATCTAAGTGATCCTACTAATCCATTATAAAAGTTTGAAGTATTAACCAATCTGGTAAAGCATGGTGTGGACATTTCCTAAGGAGATCTTTAAATCTTTCTCAGACTTCATATATTGATTCCCCCTCAAACTGACCAAATGATGTAATAACATTTCTAAGCTTAGTAGTTTTCTAGGGTGGAAAATATTTAGCCAAAAATTTTTGTGATAGTTCTCCCCAAATTCTAATAGATCCAGGTGCTAATGAATTTAAACAAGCTTTAGCTTTATCCCTTAATGGAAAAGGAAAAGTCTGAGTCTGACAGCATCATTAGACACTCTATCATATTTAAAAGTAGCACTTATTTCAAAAAAACTAGCAAGATGTAAGTTAAGATCTTCAGTAGGTGTTCCTCCAAACTTATTATTTTGTACCAATTAGATAATAGCGAGTTTAAGCTCAAATGGATTAGTAGCAACATCAGGATTTTCAATAGTCAAGTGAAGTTCATCTGCTGCAGGATTATCATAATTATTTAAAGGTATTTATCGATTTTCATTTATTTGATCATTTAAGTTATTCACCATTTTATTCAAATTTTTAATTTCTTTTTATTGTTTTCGAACTTCTCTAATAGTACATTCTAATTCTGAATCCTAAGGTATTAAATCTTCAGATCCAATACTACGCATAAACAAATACAATAGCATTGAAAAATTTCTCAAAAAAATATTCTTAAATATATATAATTTTCTTAATGATTTTTTAAATTCTAATTTTATAACTAAATTTTCTAATTTGCCAAATCTATTTTATTCACCGTTACCTTCCCCGACAATGACGCCAAAAACTTGATCCCCGATAATTATAGTTGTGCAAAATTTATAAAGTTGACTCCACTTTGCAACGACGCCAAAAAATTGATGTGTTACTTTATAAATAAGCAATTTAAGCAATTTATGTTGGGATTTCACATAAGTAAACGTATTGTTATCAAGTAATACAAGACTTTCTGTTTAAGCCCCTAATATTGATCTCGCAGGAAGGTGTAAATTCAAAATGATAAATTAACTAGGAAACTCACAACAATAAATTAAAATAAAGTCACTAATTTTGAATATTTAAAGTACTATCAGAACTAAGTTATTAATTATTAGGAAAACTGTAATGCAAAGTTAAACAGTAATTACCAAACTATGTTTTATGTGAAGAAGTTATTTAATATGAAAAAACATATTTTTCTCTACAATGAGTTTGTGGTTAAATGAGATGAGATAAATGATTTAAATATGTATTGTGCTAAATAGGAACAATTTTAATCTCTACCTTATTCAGTGTTATAGAGAATTGTTGGCTAATCTCAATTTTAGTCTCTAAATTTGTGGTTAGGCTGGGAGGATACTGGCTCTCACTTCAGAGCTCCCACTTCCCTACCCCTAAAGGCTAACGCTCACTTTAGTTTTTAAACATTAAAACCAAATTGGGGATTATAGTCCGTCATCCTAAAATTTCCAATTCTACACCCAACAATGTATATTTTCCTATTTATTTACACTTAATTTTGTGAACAAAACACTCCTCCATGGAATTAAATGTGATTCTCGCTCTGTTATAGAACTCATATTCCATTTCCTGTATCATATGTTTCACAAAATATTTTAACATTTCAATTGGCTAGATCTAATAGTAAAATAAGAATGGAGTGGAAGAACCATCACAATTTATTTTATATTTTAAAATTGGCATATCCAAATTATCTCTTCATTTCACCATATCTCAGAGTAGGGAGAAAGATAAAGAAAACTACTCAGACTTCATGAGAATCATACGACAAAACAAAAATTTCATATATAAAAGAAAGTTCATACAACAATAATAAACAAACAACACTTATCTGAAACTCTTTCTCAAAGCAAATCCCTTGTAGCTTCTCTTGGACTCTTTCTCTCTTTACAAGACTCTTGAATCTCTCTTAGAAGATGTAAGGAAGAAGAAACCTCTCACTTCTCTCCCTCTCCAACAACTCTTAGAAAAGAATTCACACTTAAACTAACCACAAAACTCAAAGAACTAACTCAAAACTTTAAGGAACTGAAGGACTAATGGACACAAGGAGGGGGAGGGGGTGTTTCTCTAATCAATTTTTTCTCTAAATAGAGCCTAATGTCAGTTTTTTAAAAGGTGCATCGAAAAACTCTTCAAAAAGCATCCAAATTCATCGAATTTTCTATAAAAAAAACCTTGAAACGACATCGGTGCCATCAGCGCAAGTGGATCTGTAATTAATTACGTGCTTTCTGTCAAATAGTGTCGTCAGCACCCAGTTTGGCACCGTCGGCGCTGAACATTTCTTCTAAAACTATATTTTGACTCCAAATTCCATCCATTTTACTTCCTTTTTGCTTCAAGTGATAAAAATCAACAATATGGAATAAAACATAAAAAATACCTTCCTTTTAATTGCAATATCACCAAAAATGAGTATAAAATATAGGTCTAAAAATGCTTATATTTTTAATGCATTATAGGTTGATGGAACTGAAGTGTTTCTTTGATTTAGCCTTTGTGATCGATAAAACTAAAGTGGTTGGTTAATTAGGTATTGGTGATTGATTGAACAAAAGTGGTTACTTTTATGATCAGGCTTTAGTGGTCAATTGAGCTAAAGTGTTTAGTTTTATGATCAGGACTTTGTGGTTGATCAAACTAAATTGTTTGGTTTTATGATCAAACCTTAGTGGTTGATTGTTCTGAAGATGTCGGTTTGATGATCAAGCCTTGTTGGGTGATCGAACTGAAGTGATTAGTTTGATTTTTGGGACTTGATGGCCAATTGAACCAAAGTAGTTTGTTTTATGATCGAAGCTTTGTGGCTGATTGATCCAGTGTAAGGTTTTATGAGAAGGCCATAGTGGTCGATCAAACCAAAGTGGTTCGATGTGCAAGTGAATTTGGCCAAATGACCCTTTAGTTTGACCAAGATGCTCGAATAGTGCAACGAACAAGAGGGGTGAGTGGCCCAACCAAACTAAAGTGATATGTTGATTGAGCTCTATTGACTGATCAAACTTTATTGATCGGTTCATCTAGTCAGGGTTGCTAATCTAACCAAAGTCGACAATTGATTAGATCTTGGTGGTCCATCAAACCAAAGTGATGATTGATCAAACAATATTAAATAGTTAAGCGGGCCTGGGTGACCAATTGAGTCAAAGTTGGTGGTTGATCAATTTTTCAAGGCCAATCAAATTAAATTGATTAGTAGATTGAGATGGGGCAGCCGGTCGAGCCGAAGTGGACGGTGGATCAGACCTTCTTCGATTACCAAACCAAATTGATCAGTCGATCGAACTAAGGTGGCCAGTTAAGCCGAAGTGGGTGGTCAATCAAACCAACCTAAGTGAATAGTTGATTGTACCTGGGCAGCTGATTGAGCTAACGTGGTTGGTTAATCTGACCTTCATGGTCGATCAAACCAATTCGATCGGCCGATCGGGCTGGGGTGACTGGTCGAGCGAAGTAGTTCACATGATTGATGTGACATGCAAGTAATGAGCCAAATGCATTTGATAGAACATTATGCTCGTCCTAATGACCTCTCATAGGATCCTAGGCTTTGATTTATGGATGTGTAGCGAAGCTACCTCCTAATTTGGCGATTAACGTAAATGGGTTTCCTTCTATTATTTGAAGAAAACTCCTCCGCGATTTGGAGAATTTAATGGCCAGAGGTCTTCTTTGTTCTCCAAGTTCCATATGCTCCAATCTCTCCATAAAAGATTGGTGCCGCCAAAACCGTAGGAAAATTGAATTCCTATCTTTAGGGTTCTTTGTGCTAGGGCTTATAGGGAGTGCTTAACTTTCATAGGGATTTCATCAAATCGCTCCTAACCGAAGGGGATTTTCTCTAGGACAAAATATAGGTCCTTAAATCTCTATCATCCAGACATAAGGTGCTCTAGAAAAGAAAAATACAAGTATTTTCTAGAGGTTTTACCTTCGTGACATTTGGTGAAGCGTTCTCTCTACTTCCTCCTTGCTCCAACCTCGTTGGAAAGAAGCTCTCCTTTTCGAAAGGAGATTTGCAACTTTTCTTTTTCCACAAGGGATGAAGTTCTCTTTCTTCAAATCAGAAGAAGCTTCTCCTTGAAGAAGCTTCTTCAAGTCTTCCCTCACACTCTCCTCTAAAGATTGATCGAGGATGAATAAGAAAATCAAGAGGAAGTGGGGAAGAACATGAGGTTAAGGAAGAAGAAGTTCCTTTGTCTTCTTTAGAGCTCTTCACCAAGATCCTCACCACTCCAAAAGCTCTCCTCTTTAGCTCCCCTTAGCAAATGTGACCCCATCCCCAATTCAGAGGTTGGTTGGATCAAAGGGGAATATAGGGAAACCCCTTTCCATAAGTCCAAGCTTATTGACCCATGCTTAGTTGAAAATGACCCCCTTATGATACATGTGATTGGCCAGTTTTATAGTAGGAGGATAAATAGTTTTCATAAAACTTCTTCCCCTTTTCCAAAGCTCAAATTTGGCTTAGAATAGATCATTTGGGTCAAGGAAATAAAACATAGAATTTTGTAGCTCCTCGGGCCAATACTCATAGTAGGGCTTGGGAGCCAACACGCCGGGCCTGACTCCTCGGTGTCGGGACTTGGGCGCTTACTTTTCGCCTGCTCAACATTGGGCTTGTCAAGGTTGTTTTGGGCACATAAGTACCCGAACTAGAGCTTAGGCGCTAGGGTTGGGCGTTTAGATTCTTAGAACTGATACTTGTTTTCCAGGCTCTCGTTCATAGACCCGTGGTGCCTTTCTGGTAGCTTAGGCACGCGGACTAGTGTCCAGGTGCCGACTTGGTCCAAGACTCCAATTCTTGCAGATAGTTTCCGACGAATGAACTTGTTGATCCTTAATTTATGGGAGACTATGTATCATTGAAATATGATTTCATAACTTCAAGAATGAATATTCTATAGATTTTGTATTTAGAGTCCTTAATGTCGACGAGCGCCTTGAACTAATGCGTAGGTGTAATGGCTTAAACCTTGATTTCTTCTGAAACGTGTGTGGGAGATTTTTTTCTTACTTCCCTTGGCCACTAAAAGCTCCAAATGGATGGGGAATGACCTCTAAACTTCAAAATGATTAACAAATGCTTGTTGTATTGATACTGATGCCTCATAACAACGAGGTTGCCCGGATAAGTCTAAGTCAACAACAACTCAGGTTTCATGCCAAAGACACATACTAGAGGGTCCTAATGGATGTCTTGGGTTACGTAAGACTGTTAAAACGATCATATATCACAAGTGGACATCCTGCAGATATGACATCAAAAGTGATGCCAACAAAGTTGTCAAATAACTGAAAACTTCTAAACACTTGAAAATTTAAAAACACCTTAAAACTTTTTGAATTAACTCCCAATTCTTAAACAATTAAAATTTTAAGCAAGTTAAACCTTCAAAACACTCAAGACTTTTAAAACATCTTAAACTCCCAAAAAATTTGATATTTTTAAAACCTTAAAAGTTTAAAACACTTTAACTCGTAAAATCACTTAAAGCTTTGAATCACTTAAAACTTCAAAAATTACAAAACACCTTTTTAAATCATTAAAATAATCACTTCTCCAAATTTTGTATGCGGTACACATTTTAATTATTAAACTTTACAACTTTTCAAGTAATTTACATGTATGTAAACACCCATATCTTTAATTTTCTACGCTTAAATTTTGTAAAATAGAAATAAATATTCATCGATGTACATTGAAGTTCTATTATCTGTCATTACTTTGTTGGTTATCTTGTATGTGACTGAAACAATAATGCACTTGTCTCAATCTATCTATTATGAACAGACGCTTCTTGGTCTCTCATCCTTTGTTTTGGGTATGCAAGTTTTATGGCTCAATCACTCATCATTGTCTCGTCGATTTTTTCAAGCTCTTTTCTGTTACTTTTATGGGAGAAAATGCCCAACCACCCATTATTTTCTGCTTTTATATTCATCCTTGAAAAGTTCTTGTAATTTTGGGATTAACTCCAACTATTTTATTTATTTTTTCATTTCTTAATGCAAGGGTTGCGTGGCCCTAACATACTCATCACAAAAAAAAATAAAAATAATAATAATAAACAAATATATAAATATATAAATATATATATATATATATATATATATATATATATATATATATATATATATATATATATATATATATATATAAATATAATTTTTTTTATTAGTTTTTTTTTTGTGACGAGTCTGTTAGGGCTACACATCCCTTGTATGTATATATAAATAGTTTCGAGAGAGATGTCAATGTCATCATATCATATCAAGCTTAAAATTTGAAGGCATAGGTTTGACTGTTTGAATATTAAAAGAAATACGTAGCTAGAGATTTTTTATATTTTCAGTCACGAGGAGAGAGAACAAAAATCAGATGTGAAGCAACTGGTTAAAATAACTGTACTAGGCTCATAATATAAAAAGCTTTCCATCGGATGTCCGCATGCCCGGATAAAGTGAGGATTTGATCAAATTAAATACACAACGACATGATAAATCCCTCATCGTTCCAAACATGCGAGACGGAATACTTTTTCTCGACGAAGAAGCGTTCTCATCTCTTCGCTTAAATTTCTTGCAGCAATACTCTGCAGTTTGGCAGTCCAGTTTGGTAGAAACCATGACCAACTGTCTACTTCAGAACCTCGTGTTAAGCTTCTCGTAATATAAAAATAACTAGAGTTCAAATAGAGTCCATTTTGGACGTCCAACATAGTTTTATAATGATTTATTTATAAACAATATTATCGATTTCACAATCCGATAGAATATTATTATTCTCTGAATCCGCTTCCAGTTAGATTTCATCCGCCTCTTAATTTCGCATGCGCATATTTTTTTATCGGTGAGGGCTGCTTATGATGACTTTTTGTTCTCTATTTTTTATTTTTATTTTAAAAGATAGAAAATGCAATAAATATATAATTATTTACAGTTTATTTAGTTATTTTATTTATAAACAGAAATGTTTTTACTTTTTAAAGCATGAGTAAAAAACATCCATGCCACATCCCTTGGGGTGCACCAGCCAATTAACAGTTATTAGATGGTGATTTAAAAGATTGGTTTGAATGCAAAAATTGATGATAAATTTATGGGTTATTATATTATAATTTCATTCACTGAATAAGTTTTAATAATAGATATATATTATTTGTTAAATAAGTTATGGATACATTAAATAATGGAAAAAGATCACATTTTTGGATCAAACAATAAAAAATTAAGGGAAATTTACATGCATAACACCTTTTCTTTTGTATTTATATAACTAGCACCAAAGTTTTAATTTTTATATTTACACCACCAAAAATTTTCATATCACATGTAAAATTTGAAATTTGGTTGTTAGATATGTAAATACATTATAATTGGGTGGCATGAATGTATGTCTTTCCAAATAAAATTTTTAAAAAATAGAAGCATCTGGGGATGCAAGCGATTGGTGGAGGAGGAGGAGGAGTCGGTGGTGGTGGTGGTGAAGACGGAGGTAATTATTTTTCTTGTTTTCATTTATGTTTAAAAATATAAAAATTATAAGTGGTATCAAACATATTAAAAAAAAACTAAAACGAAAGCATATATATATATATATATATATATATATATATATATATATATATATATATATATATAGACAGTGTTCCCAAACGCAGATTTGGGAATTTATGAATCTTAACATCTTTTACAAATGAACTAACGGCTCTTTTGTTAAAGGCATGGATACCAGCGTATTCTACTCAATGTATTACACATTTTAGATACATACTTATTTTTGGTTGATTGTAAATTGATATGATGAAATTTGTTTTCTGATGTACTGAAATGAAATAGATTAGGCTAAGCAGATAATACTATTGATTATCATAAACTTTGTTTTTCCATGGGGTTTTCAAGTCTTAGTTGAGTTTGAGGCAGATAATACACACAGACCAGAGAGATCTTACAATTGACAAGCAGATTCTCGATCAACTGATATGAGTGCGCGGCGCATGTATACATATATGTCTGTGTGTGTGAGTGTGTGTGTGTGAATGTATATAAATGTTTTTGTTTCTCAATCAGTTAACGGGATAATTGAAGTCAAACTTATTCAAGGCAAGTCCGTTAGGTCCTCTTTGGATGCAAGTGTGACTAACTACATTCAATCATACTTGAAGTCCTATTTTTAGCTTTCAACCTTGTTGAACCCAAAAGTGTCAAGAAATCACACCAAAGGAATGCGACACGTAAGATAAGTGATAGAGGAGACAGTAAGAATGAGAGTCCAGAATCTCTTCCCATAAGATGGCCTTTATAGGTATAAGAGACACTTTGGTTACATTATTACCTTTAGAATCTTTCCTATGTCAAACAATAAGAGAATGGTGGTCATTTACATGTACATTTGATTAGGCTAATAAACAATTACTGACTGAATGTAGCCTGCTTCTTACTTGTCAGTCTGCTCTTTTTGGCTAGCTGAACATGGGTCGAATCACATGAAGATGGCATGAGACTTTCTCGGTCGAGTATTCCCATGGCTTCTTCTTAGATATTGGTATGTTCGCCTTGTTTGGCGAGAGATAAGAAGTCTATCATTTGGCCCTCACTTTGGGAGCCTCTCATTCAGCCTCCATGTTATTCGACTAGCTGATTAAGCCAACGACTTGACAAAGTACTATGATGATTTCTTCACTTTGGCATTAATTTTCTTGATTATCTAACTTGGTGCTATGACTAGTTTTGTCACATCTTGACAGGGGACCCCTTCATTTGTTGTGTATCTTAACTTTCTTTCAAGATCTGTGTTGCTATAATATGTCGTACAAATATACTTCCCTAGAATTATTATTTTTTGAAAGTGACAACTATGATAAAATTAAGACAATTAGATACTGCATTAACTCTAACTTTAGTTTTTAAAATAAGCATTTAATAATTAGATTTCCTGGATTTCTATCCTCCGCCACACTACAAATAGGTTGTCATAAGTGATCGGGGTTCCAAAATTTTTCTTTTGTTCAAGGCTTTGATCATTGCTTGCAGCAAATCCTCTAATGTTGAGTGGTAAGAAGAGCAATTTTGGGGAACCATCGGACTATCTCTTGATGTAGCCTTTTGGACTGCCCATGGAGAAGATTTATCCTCTACACCCCCTTATTGAGAGTGGCCATATCGACATTAGTTCGGTTGGTGAGCTAGGATGATGCCTTGACAGTGACAAGCATGCTAAGAAGAGAAGAATAAAATTGTTGGTAATACGGGGGGGGGGGTGGTCTTAAGATTGTTTTGATAACGAAGATGATTCAACTGATGATGATCATTTGGATCGTCAGAAGTCTGTGAGAGGTTAGGTAGCTACTCCCTATAAGGAACCAGTCGCCCTCGACATTCGAGTGGGGGATACTTGGTGGGTTCCCCATATTGCATCGCCCAAGGACAAGAATATGGTTGTGTTGACCTCATTTTTGATGTGTTCTAGTTTCTTCTCTCTAAAATCCTAGGTTCTAGCCAAATGACTTTTATGTTGACTATCTGATTTTGATTTTATATGACAATACGATATATGTGGTTATAAGCTTAATTTATCCTTACTTATAATTCTTACTTTGGAACGATGCCAAAAACTTGATCACCAGCAACAGCTAGGCAAAAATTGAATTCGAAGAAAATAAGAATACAATTATTATATTTAAATATGGTATACAACGTAAGTATACATATCATTATCAAGTAATATAAGTCTTTTTTATTAAGCCCCGAATATCGAACCCACGGGGACAACAGGCAATGTGCAACTAAAATCATAAGAAATTATATAACAAATTTTGCTTAGCAAAATATTCTTACTCGAACTTTAGATGCTATAATAGGAATGAAATTTTGATTCTTTTTTTTTAATTTTTGCTAAATGAAAGTACAGTAAACAACTAATGAAACTTAACTAGATATTTGTAAAATGAAGGCATATATATAAAGGACTTATATTTATAAGGAAAGAGATAAAAACTTTATTTCCATTATGTTGTAACTAGATATTCATAAAATATCTTGTAGATAGTAACAAGTATAGGAAATATGTTGTGGAAGTATTCAAATTGTGTTGTGTCAAATAGGAGCAACAATATTCTTTACCCTTACTAGAGATGCTATAAAGGACATTGACAAATTTAAAGTTTTAATAGTCTTGAGGACGGGTTAGGTAGGAAAGATACTAGCTCTCACACTAAAGCTCCAACTTCTCCCTCCACCTGGGGGCTAATATCTCGTACCAAAACCTAAAACTATAAACAAATTAAGGGCTTTAGTCTATCACTCTCACGTCCTCTAATTATACACCCTTCAAAATTTATTTCCCTATTTATTTGCACTCATCTCCGAGAACTACATTCTCATTCATGAAATTAATATGTGATTCCCACCATTTGTTGACTAAGACGATACTATCTCGAATCTTATATGTTCTCGCAACAAATATTAACATCTTAATTAGCCAAATGAAGAAATAAAGGAAGTACAAGTTTTAAAATCATCACAACTTATTCCAACATTAAAGATTTATACTTCACACAACTTCCATCAAATACTTAATAACTTATATTTATAAGGAAAGAGATAAAAAAAGTACTCATAATTCATGGAGAAAACCCAACCACACTTAAGAGTAAAAGTAGAAATCATGCAAACAAATAATAAGTTTAAATTAAAACCAAATATAGTCGAAAGATAAAGACTTATCTCAAATCCTCTCCACCAAAATCTTGAAATTCATTTGAATCTCTTCCTTCCCTTACAATACAAACTACAACCCAACATAAAAAGAAAAGGGGTCGGCGACATGTGTAGAAGAGTCTCTTGAAAAGAAAGAGAGAGAGAGAGAGAGAGAGAGAGAGAGAGAGAAAGTTCTTCAACCCAAGCCTTCTTTTATAATCTTACAAAAAGTGTCTTGGCGTCTCTTCAAAATGTTTCCACTTTAAATGAGTCTTCCAAGAGTTGCCTCCTTTCAAAAGCCAATAGAATGTATTTTTGTGCTCGTTAACTATTTCTCACGTTTTCACTAACGGTTACTTCAAACACATCTTCAAAAATTCATCCAAATTCAATGAATCATCGTGTAACTACTTCCAGTGCTTAAGCACGAGGTACTTGGCGCTTAGGCTTAACCTTCTAAGTTTTACTGGCGTTTAAGTGCCAGTTCTGAGTTCTTAGGCCCACAGTTCTTTTTGCACACCTTATTCATTTTTTGCTCCAAATATGACCATTTTCACTCATTTTACCATTTTTCATCTATTTGATTGTATCTGAAAGAAAAACACACAAAAACCTTCCATTAAAGTGTAATATCTAAAAAATAGGTATAAAAATGTGTACATAAAAACTATATTATTTTGGTGCATCAAAATCCCCCAAATTTAAAATGTTATTTGTCCTCACGTGACACTTCAATCTTTTAAAACCAAAATAAAAAGATTATGTAAATGAGTTTCTTTAGGATATTCTAAAATTTTGATCTAGAAATTTAAAAATCCAATTTAGAAAAAAACATTAGTATATGAGACCAACTTAGAGTTTAGAAATTTTTAATATAAAGTAGTATGAAAATATGAGTTTCTATCTAGTTCAGAAATATTTTAAATTTTCCAAATATAGAGTTTATGCATTCTATCTTCTCCACTTAAAAATTTATATTAAGAATAATTATACTTACTATATTATATCCTTAAGCTTATGAGTTTCTCAAGTTTTATACTTTAAAAATATTAGACGCAAAACTAATTTGTGATTAGACACTAATCCCCAAGTTTCTCCTCCCTTTTTCAACTTTCTCTTTCTCTTCTTCTTTTTTTTAAGTGATGATCACTATATCTGGATACGGTTTTAATGATTTTGAATTTCATTCCTCCTTTCCTAAAGTAAAGTTCTGATATAAATAATTAAATTAAAAATATAGTAATAGTTTAGTGCAAATTATTTTTAATAAAAGAAATTTAAGCATTAAAAATAAAAGTCTAACCATTCTAAATTTTTCAAAAATATGAATTCTCCTACTAAAGATAGTTACACATTATTTATCATTTATCACTGAAAATTTTAAACTTTAAGTTTTTCTTCATTACTATAGGTTTCAACTAAATTCTCTTACTTCTTTCTATATTCAAAATTTTACTTCCCTAATATAACTTCATATAAATAATCATTTTTTTTCTAATCAAAATCAAATTTATTTGTTGTACATTTGAGAACAAATAAACTTCAAGTTTGAGAAAATTTTTCATCCCCCCCCCTAAACTTAAATTTTTAATACGATATAACAATTTAACATCATATTTATAAAGAGGAGGGATTGAAAACTAAAAGAAACATGCTTACAGGAATTTTTACCTTTTAATTTTCCAATTCCAAAATTTAAAATTGGGGTTAAAATTTTATTGATCAAATTTTAGTTTAACTTTAACATATAGAGATTCATTAGAATTTTATGTAGTGGAGTATAACATAAAAACAAACAAACACACTAACAAAAATTCACAACTGCAACATAAGGAAAATACCTGGTAGCAAATTAAAAAAATTAACATGAAGTTCTTAAGTGAAAGTTAGTAATATTCTAAACATTCTTAAAATTTAGGATTAAGTTCAACACAGACTAACTAAATACACTTGACAACACAGTTATAACAATTACTACCACGAAAATAAAGTATAACTACTCACAATAATATAAATACATCACAGTAGTGTCTAACAAAACAAAACACAAACAAAAGTAGCAGTGTCAACAAGTATGAATCAAAACAAAACA
>NEWO01000494.1:326343-336445 GCA_003013225.1 Phalaenopsis aphrodite | reverse complement strand
TGTGATGTGGATGCACGTGAGGAAGAAGCATGAGAAGTAGAGGAACCTGAACTTCTAGAAAATCCTCCTCTCCAGCCAAAGCTTGAGTGTTGTGAATAAGACTTTACATTAACACTTGTAATGGGCTTTAGAGGCTGCAGTATCTCTTACCGGCTATCAAATCTAACACCTGCTTGCTCACAAATTGAAAAGATTTAGGATGTGAATCCCAAACCTGCAGTAATAGCAGCAACATCAGAACTGGTGATAATCTCATAAATTAGAGATCCAATGTTAATATGCTTGAACTGTTGAATGCAATAGTTCATGGTAGCTCTATCTTGAGTAACTTCACTGAGGTGGTTGGTTTGTAGAAGAAGAGCTGAAATAAAGTAGTGCCACACCTTCAATGTGGCATCTTACTTTGACGTGGGGAAGTTAACTCTTCTTTCATTTGTCCTCTTCCACTGTTCTCTTCCACCAGTCAATGATGATATGAACTCATCCAAATTCTCCTCAGTTGGACTATAGCTAGTATAAAAACACAACGTACTATTGGGAAACTTGTAGAATATGTTTTTTACTTCAAGGGAGAAAGACACTAATTTCCTCGAACTATGACCCAATCTTCTTCAGCTTCAGGGAGATGAGCGTAAAACTCTCAAACAATAGAAATCACAGCCATAACAGAAAAATAGCAAAAATGTTCCCACTACCGATGAAAAATCAAATCTTCCACTGCAGTGTGTCGATATATTGTCCTGAGCTCTCAAGCTAACAAACTTGCTCAAATCGAAATAGGCATTCCCTTTACTCCTCTTCATTCTTGGGACCATTTCTAAAAATCACATAAAATTTACAATATATTTAAAGTTCAACTCTAAATCACTAAATTCAAATTCTAAAAGCTTAAAAATATCTTTTATATGTATTTTTCAAAGATTTTTCTCAAACTTTCATCATGAAAAGCGATTTTTGGTCAAATCTATAATGTGCTCAAAATATATGGTGAAAATAAATTTTTTTTACATAGAAGTGAAACTCTTACCTCAAGAAGGTCAAGTCTAACATATTTGGCTTAAATCCACTAGGAAATATCTGCTTTATAGGAAACCCTAACTCTTAAATTGAGAAAACCAGAGGAAGAAGATGAAGTCGGGGCAAAAATGGGGATTTTTCGGCTAAATTTTTCACTTTAAACTTTTTTTGGACCGATTTATGTGAACCGGTTCTTAAGCGTGACTGGTTCAACCCTTAGGTGCCTGCCTTTCAAGTTATCCAGTGAAGCGCGGGGTCTTGGCGCTTAGGCGCCAGTGCACGAATTTTGATATTTTTGATTTTAAGTGAAATGCACATCTAGCCTAAGTCAACCACCACTAAATGGTCTTATAATTATTTAATAACTATTTTCTTCCCCTTCAACTCTCCTCTTTCTTAAATTCACCAATATTAACTAATTGGATTTAACACAAAATAACACAAAATTTTACACACAAACAAACACTTATATTAATTTACAAACAAATACAAATTTTTTTATACATAATTTCTCAATCTGAAGAGTCTTGGATGAGATAATTCCTAAGCACAAACACTAAACAAACTTAACACTAAAAACACATAAAACAAACTTAATACTAACAAATAAACACTTAACACAAACAAACACTAAACTAAGAACTTAATTCTACTCTCCTTTTGGTGGAACGAATCTTAGCCTTTCATTAGTTTTGTTGATCTCACTTTTGGTTGAGGTTTAGTTTTTCCACTTTAGTAACCTAAGGTCTAGCCATAGGACTTTTCTGTTGACTATTCCTAGAAAACCTAGAAAAGGAACCCTCACCAGTAGAAACTCTAAACTCTTCTTTGCTCAATTTGAAGTTTCATAAACTGGCCTTAACCTCTAGCACTTAATAGGCGTGGCCACTATGGGGGAGCTCAAGGAGAGTTCCAATAAGACTGCTTGACCTTAGGGTTGACCCTAGATGTTGTTCTGGAGCTAGTTCACACTAACTTGCACCCACTTTCACTCACAACCCTAAAACCCATATTTGTTGACTTTGATCCCTTGATCTTTTAAGATACTCATGTAGATGGTCCCCTAGACCCACTGGCCCTAGGCTAGGATTTAGTTAAAACCAATACATAGAGGACCCAAATTGGGATTTCATTGGTACATAGCTCATATAAGGTTGTTGGCTCCCCAATTCTACCAAAATATCCAACTTAGACTTTTGCCCCCAAAATCCACCCAAATTACCTAAATGCCCTTGAAATCCTAAATTTGACCAAAATTTCCAAATTCATCCAAAATACCTAGAATTATTCAAAAATCATATCAAACCATTTAAAACTGCCCAAATTGTCCAAAACATCCAAAAATTTCCAAAATTACCAAAATATCCTCAAATTTGCCAAAATTATAAAAATACTCTTGGTTGACAAAATTTTCCCAAAACCCTCAAAATCAATTAAAATGTTCTCAAAATTAACTTGAACCCTTTAATTGAACCCAATTTGGCCACTTTGACCACTTTGACCAAAAAGCCTTAAATTATCTTTAAAGGCCCAATTTCTCCAAATTCACCTCACATACCCATCAATTTGGCCCCAATCCTCCCCAATTTCAATTATAAACTCAAATTCATCTTTCATATGATAAATTCAAACCATATCCAAACCTAAATAATCCATTCTTTGAGCTCAAATTTGATCTAAATTAAACCCCCAATTTTGAACCCTATATGACTTATTCTCACCTAATTGAGCCATATGATCCACTCAGTTGGTCTTAGTTACATTTCTAAGTTAGGGCTTAAAGTATTAGAATCCTTACTAATGAAGTTTTTATCAAGTTCTTTTTATTCTAATTCTTCCAAGCATTCAAAATATGACCAAGTTACAATTATTCTTGAAATAAATAAAAAATCATAACTCCTAGACTTGTCTGTTAGATATTCTTACATTTTAGTCTTAACATGAGTTATTAAAAAAATTTCTAAGGTTTCACTATAACATTTATAAAACAAAAACTATAGAAATCTCTAAGTTAAACTCACTTCCACAAGTTCTAATTTTTATATAGTATAAAGAAGTTATTTGAGGACAAGTAATGTTTAAGTTTGGGAGAATGACTAATCTTAAAATTAACTATTTTTAGTGCTTATTTTAATATTGGTTTTAGCATATTTTTAGTGATATTGCACTTTAAAGGAATGTATTTTGAACGTTTTTGGTTTCAAGTACATGGAATTGACATTTGGAGAAAATGAGGGAAAAATGAGTAAAAATTTTGCAAAATGATTCGGTTCCATAGCGCCGCCCCCTGGCACCACTGACATGAGTAAAAGGCACTATAGTGCCAGCAATTTTTCCTCTAGAAGATTCATTGAATTTTGTTGAATTTTGAAGGGGTGTTTGAAGCAACCTTTATTTATTTTCATAGATCTATTAATATAGATGAAAATTGGAAGAAATAGAAGACTTTTTGGTAGCATTTGAAGTCTCACTTTAGTGTTTTAGTGTTTTTTGTGCTGTAAGAGTAAGAGTTTGGAGATTTCATCAAGGAGACTCTAGAATTTTTGTTGGGGAGAAGACATAAGACACTTTGTATTTGTGTCTGAGTTTTTGTTTCTAAGACTTGGATTTCAATATAAATTAAGTGTTTTTATTTTATTCTCCATAAATTCTGAGTAGTTACCTTTCTTTCTCCTTGCTCTTGAGAATTAATCTTGTAGGATGAGAATGATTTAAATATTTCTTTTTTTACTTTAAAAATTGTGATGACAATTTAACCTATTCTTCGTTGACTTTACAAATTGGCTACTTGTGAGGTTAAAATCCATTCAAAAATATAAAGAACCGGGAGGGCTATGATTTCACAAACTAGTGAGTGTCACACTTCATTTTGGGTAGAGTCGTTGCGATCACCTAAGGGGGAGTGCAAATAGATAGAGAGATATGTTTTGATGGGCGTAGAACTGATGTTTCTACGGTGGCATACTAGATTTTTTTTCATGTTCGGTTTAGATTTTGGATCGTAAGGGTCCCTAGTAGGTCCTTTAGAGAGAGCACAGTGGGTAATCTGGAGGCGAGAGACCAGAATCTACTCAGCGCTACTTCACAAGCTGGTGAAAAACTGTAAATTAACCAATGTTCTTTGCTAGCACCAGGAAGGGGTAAAGAATAGGAATGCTCTTATTTGTCACAATTCATTATCATATTTTTAGTCATTTAAATCCTACATAGATTATTATCTCATTACAAGGGGAACAATCTTTTCATATTATTCAAACTCATTTGAATTACTTTTATCAAATTGTTAAATATAGTTTTTTTTTGCTTTAATTTAGTCTTAAACATTGTTATCATTTCATTTTTATTTAAATCTGCAATTTAAATAGAATTTGCTTTTGAGTTTATCAAGCCAATTTAAATAGTTCAACTATTCTCGTAGGATCGATAATGGGGCTTTTGAAGAATATCCTTTATTATTCGAAACGATACGTATACTTGCGTAGCACCTCTGGTATGAACTTTTTTTTATTATTTTTCATTTCATTATAATTATTTAAACTAGTTGTAGAATATAAATTAGGTCAAGTTTTTGCCAATATTTTGGAGTTTAAAAATACACGTAATTGCGGGTCAGGTCAAACACTCACTAGTTGGTGAACTCATAGCCCTCCTGGGTCATTATGTTTCGCAACGTATTTTAACTTTACAAATGACCAGTTTGCAAAATAAATGAAAAACCTATGAAAATATCATCACAAATTGTTGAAATAAAAAAACCTTCAAAACATTCTAATCTCATACATGATCACTTCTTATTGTAAGAAGAAAGAAAAGAAAACTATTAGAAATCATGGGGATAACAAAAAACATTATATATATATATATATAAACTAATTTTACAAAATAAATCTCTAACAAAAATACAAATACTTATCTTAAACTTTCCCCAAACATTCCTCTGAAGTTTCTTGACTGAACTTGACTCCACAAGACTCAACAAAAACTCACAAACACCAAATTCTTACTATGGTGGCCTAACCTACCCAAAAAATGACTTTTTTTTTTCCTGTTTTCATCCTTTTGGACGTGTAGAAATGTTTTTTATATATAGAGCTATGAAAATAACCAAGATTTACTTAAGGAACTATTTCAAAATTCGTCCAAATTTAATGAATCAAAGTATAACCGCTTCTGTCGCCTAGGCGCCAAACCGTCGTGCCTATGCACCTACCTTCTAAAATGTCATGTCGCCTAGACACTCGCTCACATTTTTGTCCTTTGGCTTCATTTGACCATTTTTGCTCCCTTTTTTCTTATTTTTTCTCTTAAACGTCATTTCTTATACTTGAAATTAAAAGCACACAAAATATCTTTGATTAAAGCGCATTATCCTTAAAAATAAGCACGAAATGCATATACAAAAACATGTAATTTTAAGGCGTGTAACTTACTAACTTGCCACCCTATGAGCACTGTCTTATTTCAATATATATATCTCTGTGTTTGTTTGTTTCAATTTCAATTATTTGAAAAAAGTAGAGATTCACTAGTCTAGCTTGATGCTCAAACATAAAATTGGTTGGGAACTTTACTTTTCTTGCCTCTTTGGTTAAGAAAAATTTGAACTGTTACTTATGTGGTATGAATGTAATTCCTCCAATGTACATATATTAAGGAAGAGGAAGAGATAAATGTTCTTTTATAGTATGTATCCACTTCAATAAATTAAACTTCTATGCAAAGCGTGTAATTCAATAGTTTATTTACTATACCCTTACTCAAAACAAAGCTTATCCAACTAAATTCATTTAGTTTGTGAACTATAAAACACTGCAATTGAAAAAGTCAATAGTGATTGAAAGATTGTTAATAATGTTAACAAAATGGACATCTAATATTGAGTTCTCTGATGAATTAACCATTGCTTCTATGTGGATTTTTTCTTAAATTGAAGAGTGTAACTACTTCATCTTCTGCATACCAAAACTCATTTCTTCATACAAAATGTCCTTCATTGTTAAAAGTTACTATAAATTTTAATATGTCTCAATGTTTTTTGAGGATATTTAGAAGAATTCTCAAGAGAAAGGACTTTCAATAAAAGTGGTCTTCAATTAGAGACCAAACTTCTTCTCCCAATATGGCTTGATTGGGTATATTTTTCAAATGTGCAAAAACCTTTCCAAAGTGAGCTCTCTTTGCCAACATCAAAATGATGTTGTTCTTATATTCTAATTTTATCGTTGTTATGTGCTATTCCCCAGGTTCATTTTGGTGCTTATTTCAAGAAAACAATTCCGAAGGTTTATTTTGGCGTTGATGTTCCGTTGCCCTCATCTTATTTTTTTACTAATCTTTTATCAAATCACATAAATGTTGAACTCAATATTATGGTTGGTCCAAATGTCCTCCACCAAAGTTCTTATATGATTGTCAACATTATAATAAAAACATTGATGTTAAGGATTTATTATTCTAATTTAACTATGATAGTTGCTAATAATGTCTTACTGAATAATGAACTTGATTTGTCCCCCAACCTCCACTACTTCAGCAAAACAATTAATCATTTATTGTCAATTGTTTGAACAATATACTAATATTGCAAAAAAACGGTGTACAAATCAATTTTTACATCTTGTTTTATAAGATTTAAGAATGACAAATAAAATGAAATAAATTAAAGAGAGAAATTGAGAAGTATTCTCGTTGCACTAAATCTTCCCCTAACTATTTCATCTTGTATAACACCTTTAAATTGGAAGTAGATTATTGTTAGAACTTAATGCTCTTGGTCTATATTTTGGTTTGATTTTTGGCGCTTAATTTTGTAATCCTTCTTATTAATGATAATTAGTTACTTTAGGAAAAGAATTAAATAGAGTTTGAGATTGTTTGTTTCCAATTTATTGATGTCATATTTGAAACTTGATGAAAGGAATTGAAAATTTTTTAAGCTCTTTTATAAATATAATAATCATCTTATTTTAAAAAAAATGTAAAAAAGAAATATTTCTTTGATTTAAGAAGAAATAAATGTGTGCACAAAGGTAGCTCGATAACCAAACACAGAAATGAAGAGTAGGTCTATTTTTCAGCCATCATGGTTACGACGAACCGATCTTATCTAATAAGAAGTAAAGGATTGATATTCATATGACATGCGTTCGGACGCTCAACTTTCCTTTTATTAGAAGTCTACTTCACAAATCAAGACCTATGTTCATTCCACTCGACAAACCACGAGGGTCTAGAGAATAAACAGTTTTTTTAAAAATAAACGTCCCATTGAGCCATAGCTATAACCTAAATCCTAGCACATCACAAGCCTTGTTCTATCATTCCCACTGTGGAGAACATAATACAACAAATATTAAATGATCCTCCTTTCATCTGCATATAAAACAGTTTCTAAACTAGCTACGTGAGGAAGATGATTTCCAATATCAAACTTGACTAATTTGACTGTAGCAAGAGATATCACGCCATGGATTTGCATTACTTCAGTTTAACCAGTTTCAGCAGTCAAAGCCTGCAACGTTTTTGTCCCTTTAAAATAAATGATGGAATGGAAAGATAGGGAGGCAAATAGGCCTACGGAGAGAGACACGAGGGAAGGAGAGGTTGGAGCTTTCAGAAGGTTTTAATGGAGTTATTAAAACCAACCCTGAACTGTGAAGGAGCAGTGTACAGAATGGTGGTGTACACAGTCAGAAAGGCTGGCCTTGGTAAGTGGGGAAGCCCGGATGGCTTCTCTGCCCCTATTTCCTCGTTCCAAGCCCTATTTACCCCTACCCCGTCATCCCTCTCTCTCTCTCTCACAGTCAGATCTGTCATACACTCAATTCCTAGCTTTTACATATCTAACACTCAACATCCAATATATAAATAGATGAAAAAAATATATTCTATAAATTTTTTTTTTGGTTAAAATGTTTGTATTTTTAATATGATATATATGAAATATTTAAATGTTATAAATATAAAATGTAGAATTTAGCTCTTAGATATGTAAATATAAATGAATTGGATGATATATATACATATAGTGCCCTATTGAATTCTTTGAGATGTGCGGTTTCATATCATTCATAATTCATAAGTACATACAATTCGGTAAAGTTGTCATATGGTAGAGATAGTGATAAAAATAGAGTTGAAATCTTTGAACGTAGTCTTAAAAAATATATTAAATTTTGATATCCCGCAAGTCGAGTGAGATGGATTTCTAAAAATTCCTTAGGTTATAGGGTTAGAAAGATAACAGATATGGATAGCAATCTCCAGGAGGAGAGAGACAAAAAGGAAGATCTTGAAATAAAAAGATAATTCCACAAACCCCCCTCCCCCACCTTTATTTTCCTCCCCAAATGTTGGACAATGACTTTAATAAAGAATTGACAGATATCTTTATTAGTCATGATGAAGTCTTCTAACAATTTCCCTTTGCATAAGCGGGTTGGGGTGTCCTTACAAGGAAGATGGCGGCGATCACATTAGCGGGTGAGCTCGATTCAATCACTTCGGTGGTAGTCTTGATTCAACCACTTCGGCAGGTGCTATTATTTTAGCCATTTTAGCATTTGCTCATGATTCGACCACTTCGTCATGTAGCCTCAATTCTGCCATTTCATCACGAACACTTGATTCCACCACTTCGACGATGTTCTTAATTTGGCTACTTCGTTATGTGGGCTTGATTCAATTTGAGAATTTTAGCGAAAAACTTTCAAATATCAGTATTTATGTATGCATGCCCGAATAGAGCAATGTAAAAAGCTTATGAATTGGTAAGAAATCTTAGAGACTCAAATTGGAAGAACCTCGTAAAAGCTAATTTCTAATTTAATTTTCACTGAAATTCACCATCTAAAAAATGTTATTATGTTGATGAAGACATTTAAATTCAAATAACTAGATGTTGGATCCATTTGAGACGAACAGAATAAAATGAATCTAAATTAAATTCAAAAATTATTTTAATTTCTATTTATTCGGAGGTTTTACATTAGATTTTAAAATTTATTCAATGGTTTTAAAAGAAGCTAATGTATTTGATCAAAAACCTCATAAACTTCAAATAAAATATATTAAAGCTCTGTAAGAACTCAAATCATTTAGTCCAAACAAAATTTAACTTATATTTTAGCAAAATCAGTTAAATAACATAGCATGAGTCAGACTGTAATGATTGAGAACATGTTTTCTCTTGCATGCACACCCCTAAACATTATTTAAAATATATTAAAACTCTGCAAGAATTAAATAACTGACACCACGATAAATTTCATTTGTATCTAGCAAAATCATTTCTTAACCTAGCATAAGAGAGTAAAAATTTAGAACAGATATATTGCAGGTATATATAACCAAATGATCGGAGATGAATTCATTTGTAATTAATAAAACAATTATACAGCTGTTGTTGAACATCAAATTAAACACTATATCTAAAAAGATTATTCTTCATCAAGATGAAGCTCAAGAATAGAAAAGAAGAGAACAAAAACTCCGCCAATGTAATGCCACTAATCCATCAGTAATTATGCAAAAAACCGCAAAAATTCTTTAGCATAAAATAAATAAGCAGACAAAAAATTTTCAAAGTCCTTATGAAAAGTCGATAACTAAAAACAAGGTGAATAAGGAATTATACATCCTAATCTGATGGCCATCTGAATCAGGAATGCATAACAACAGGAAATGCATCAAAAGAACTTCGAAAGATGGCGACCTGAAAGTCAATAAAATCCACCTGCGTGCATTGCTCATTGATTACAGTAGAAAAGTAATGATAAGCCAATGCACACTCAACAGCCATGGTAATGAACATTAGATAGAGTAGTTGAACGAATGATATAGTTAAAACAAGATAATTTTAGTTTTTGGGATCAAGGATTACAATAGTAGCGAACTCCTAATTACATTCCTAGGGTACCCAATCACATACTTGATTAGGAAATTTTTTTATTTCCGAGACTAGAGAGATGATTATTCAAGTCTGAATAAAGGTATGGTAATAGGAGAAATGAATGCTGCGACTTTTTGAGCCATAATAAGTGGGTCGCCTCAATGAAAAAAAAAATTAGTGACCTAAGAATAATAT